>PVJX010022292.1:0-30744 GCA_004027295.1 Dolichotis patagonum
AGGCTGCTTTGAATTATAAAGAATATGCTTTATTTATTCCTCCAGAAATGAATGAATGGTGAGCTCAGCCTTGTAACCTGGTCTCAAGAACCCAGGAAAAGCAGAACCCCCAGGGTTCAGAAAAGTAGGAACAGTATCACAGCCAGCCCCAAAGAGAGTGGAATGAGATGTTTGGGTAGATGTTAGGTTATCTCATGCTAGAACGCCGTCTGGTTTGGAGTTTCTGGCCTCTGGAAGGCCACCGTGTTAATGTGGCACTTTCCTCTCTGGAACTTTGCTTCTCTGTACTAGGTTACCATCAACAGGCTTTCTCACCTCTTTATGCTTGTTTTTAGTATCTGTCTGTCTGTAGCTTCCTTTCCACTTTACCTTGCTGTGGCTCCTCATGGCCCTATTCTACTTCAAGGTCTCTGGATTGTTTGTTTGTTTTGTTTTGTTTTGCAGATTTTCGAAAACTCTCTTTACAAATCACCCATCCTCTCAGTGTTTCTTAATACCAGTCCCTGAAACTTATACTGCTAATGCTGGGCCTTGTTTGTAAATGTGTTTCATGTCAGAGTAACTCACAGGCTGCTGGGACATGTCATTATTGGATGCTGGATGACTTAGGGGGTCTGGCAGGTTCAGTCACCCCAGGTGAACTGTGAGTGAACCCACTTCTTATAGGAGTAGCTAGGGACTTGGCAGGCACAGTGACTGGTGTGTTGGCAGTGATTAACAGCAATGAAAATTGATCCCCCATTGATGTATCAGATCAGCAGCAAAAAGGAAGATCACAAAAAAGGCAGTGATGCCAATAGAAACTTCATAAATTAGGGGAAGCCAGCACTACTGGGAGATATGAATTGAGAGTATTTGAACAATGAGCTGCAGGTCGTGAGTCATCACAAAACACCCACTAGGGACAGGCAACCTCTTACTGAGGAATCACCAGAGACCTCCAAGAGGGCTTTCTTTCTCTCCTCTGATTGCAGCTTTGTGAATATATGTCAATTCTTTAAAATTGAGATTTTTATTGCATTTTCTAGCCTTGAGAGAGAATTGAGGATGTGATAATCATTATATGTTTTTCCTCTCAATTAAACTTATTTTTAAAGTTTATTAATTATATAATATACAAATATATTCTCTCAGTGAAAAATTCAAACATATGATAAGCTAAGTCTGCCTTGATCCTAGTCCGGGTAGCCTTTCAGACCTGTCTCTGTGCATGTACAGAGTTTCCCTCTATTGTTCTACATAAGTAAACAAACATTCAGTGCTTGGCAATAACCATTTCAGCCAAAGTAGAATTTTTACAACTCAGAATTTTTAGAACACACCAGTCACAATTTCCTCTATGTTTCAGAAAGACCTGATATGAGAGAACTGGCTGCCAAGAGACAAAAGAAAAATGCAAACAAATTCCAGATTGACAGAGTACAATTTATTAGGTGTTTACAGACAGAAGTGTGTCTTCGGCTGCAGCAAGCAGGATGATCCCTGCACCCCAAGACAGGTGGAAGGGGTTTCTATTTATGTATTTCTGAGCAACGATGGGCTTCAGCTAACTGGAATGCACCTGGGCTTTCTCAAAAGCAATTTATTATATGTCAAACATCAGTTAAGAAACAGTCCTGGCATCTATGGGTGCCACAAAACCTTTTTAGAGACTTTGTTTATCCTAGAGTTTGGGATGCATGCCAGAGTTACCTGGCAGACAAAATGGCAGTTATGACAGAGAAGAGTGTAGTTAGTCGATTAAGCTTGATCCCTATGCACTCGCAGGTTCTGAACACCCAGGAGAGCTGAACAGTTAGAGCAAAAGACTCCAGGTAAGGCAAAGACCACAGGGATCAGCTGGTCAAAATACAAAGAGGCACACGAAGGAAAATGGCCACTTATCCCAGAAACAGAGACAATCAGTGGCTTGGTTTCTATCTGGTTGAGTGCCATGAACTCTACACATTTGTCAGCTAAATATTAGCTGATTTAAACCATTGTAAATGTCAGGGTCAGCTGATAGTCAGAAGTTCTCTCACTAGCAACAACTATAAGACATCTCATACAATACTAACAGGTAGCTCAGACATTGCCTGTGATCCCAGCTTCTCAGAGGACCAAGGCAGGAGAATTGTTGAGTTCCAGGCCTGTCAAGGCAACTTAGCAAAATCTTGTCTCAAAGTAAAGTTTAAAAGCTGGGGCTGTATCTTGCCTAGCATGTGCAAGGTCCTGGGTTCACTATATTGATTACTGCCAAATAAATAAATAAATAAATAAATAAAAGGAAAGAAAAGAGAATAAGCCAACAAAAGAAAACTTATTTGACATCTCATCTTCTCACAAAATTATTTCTATTCCAGCCTCATTATCTAAAACTCTTCAGGGAGACTTGAATCAGGAATTCAGCCCTGCATAGAATCCTAACCAATTAATAATTTTAAAACTTCGTGAATTAAAAATAATTAGGAAAAAAATTCTGAATTTCAAAATATCTTTTCTAAAGTGTGGTATAATTAGGCAAAAAATTATATTAGTCTGTTTAGGCTTCATTAGACACTTTTAAATGACTGGTAATCAGGGCATCCATCAGCAGGATATATGAGTTGGGAGTGCTGCCAGTTCAGTTTATGAGGCTGTGTCTGACAAGTGGGCTCAGGCTCAAAAGCTAGAGTGAATCCACAGAAAGAAAATGTGTTGTCAGCCACCTAGGAGCAAAGACTGGCCCAAATGAAAATTACAGTATCGGAAAATAAATCTGGCAGAATGCATGGTCAACGTGGGAGTGGGGAAGTGGCTGGAGCTATTGCTTGTTTTTTTTACAGATGAAAAAATTGAGGGAGCAGTTAAGTGACTGCATAAGATCTGCATATTGAGTATAAGACAAGTTTACAAGTCTCTTATCTTAAATGTAGTAGCTCCCCATTGCCTACCTTCTGTTCCTGCCTTAACCACATGATGTATTACTAGGAAAATGAAATTACATATAGGCTGCCTTTTAAAAATCTACTAGGAAAATTCCAATGATGAATTTCATCAATAAAGTCAATTTTCTCTGTAGCCTTGAACTGCATTTTACTACCCATGAAGCCAGCAGAGATGGGGTATCCTTGCTAACTGCTCAGTGCTCCATCTTTGTTCCCAGGACCACGAACCTCTCCATGTGTCACACCTCCTCAAAGCTCATAGAAAGCTGCAGGACACGATTCAAACTTCAGGCCTATTGTTGATACTCAGAGAGGTCCAGAGGAAAGAAAGCTGAGGGGAGCTGCCATCTGCTAGAAATGCATTCCAGTCAGCAGAGATGGCCCACATTGAACTTTTGGGTTGGAAACTTCAAAATTCTTGATTTCAAAAGCAAATGAATGTTCCAGACCTAAAGCACAAAGAAGGTCTTCCCAAGCATGGAGGAGACAAGACACAAATCTGTACTCCAAACTCTCAGGAAGAAACCTCATTTCCTTTAAATCTGTGAGTCTATGCAGCACTGCCTCTCTTGGCTGCACCCTTGGTTCTTCGTGCATGTGTTACCCTAACCGTCTAGACTGCCAGACCTCTGAGAGCAGCACATGTTGTTGATTTGCCTCTGTGTTCTCCACAGTGCTAGTCCAGTGCCTGCCACCAGGTAGTTTCTTGCTCATTGACTGACTGAATTCACATTTGAAATGCACTGAAGAAGCATTTTAAAAATAGTTAACTGTCTTTGATGGGAGTTTTGCTAGCTGGGAAGGTGATGTGGGTGACATCTCAGCAGGGTGAGAATTGAGTGCTAGGAAAAAAGCAACATGATTGGAAGAGAGGCACATTTTGCTAAAACATACTGCTTTCTCTTTGTTTTACATTTCAATGAAACATTTGGGTCTATATGAAATTTGGATGACACATTAAGGGCAATTTCCTCAGCATGATTCCTGTTGCTGATTAGACTCAAGGCCCCCTGGAGTATGCTGTTTGTGTTACTGATTGGTTAAGGGCTGTTTCCCAACTGTTTACCTTGGAGAACTGAAGAGCAGGGCCTTTCAGGCACAGTGAATAGAACTTTATCTTCAAAAAAAAAATCCAAGTCCCTGAGTGAAGCCCTTGTGCTCTCTAACTAGAGAGGAAGCAAAGAAATGTCAGCTTCACTGCATAGTGAACACAACCTTTTGCAAAAGAGATCTGGCCTTTACCCTTGGCTTCTGGCAAATAACTGTTAGTGTTTCTCTTTGCTTCGAAGTCTTGGGTCACAGTGCAATTTAAGGTAGGGAATGGCTTCTCCCATACAGTCTTGGAGACCAGGCTGGCCTCATCAGAAAAACCAACAATGTGACTTTGGGTGGAGGCTTTGGGTCATACAGTGTTGGTGGGCTGGATGTAAGCTCAACCACTGATAGCAGGACAAGCCAATCAGTCATACCTAAAATAGAATTAATAACAAATAAAAAACTGAGCTCTGAGGCTGAGATGAATTTCCTTGGTTGGCAATACTCTGTGCATGTTGTCACACACCAGTGCCACACATTAATGTACTGTGTTCTGAGTTCCTCAGAAAAAAGATAACAGAAACTGCGTTTGTGAACTCTTGTCTCAGTCTTGGGCCAATCTTAATCTGTGTCCTTTCCTGCAGTAACCCATAACTGTGATTCTAAGTTTGCAGGGAGTTCTGTGAGTCTCCCCAGAGAACATCAGTGTGTGAGGGCAGCTTTGGAAATCCTCTGCACTGCAGTTGGTGTGAGAAGTGAGCAGTCTTGGGATCTCTGCCTCCTAGCTTTGCAGTTGGCCCTATACCCCTCACATGCAACCTGCCAGAAAAACATGATTGCAGGCCCTGGGAATATCAAATTGTCTTCTCTTAGGAGAGAGGTACACTAGACATTGGAAGGACCCTAGGTGTTGGTGTTGAAGGTCAAGGATGGGGCAAAATGTTGTGCCTGTCCTCCTACAAGCCTGGCAAGATCTGTCCGTGGTATGTTTATCAGATGGCTAGAAATATCTAAGGGCGTTTTCAGCTTTCAAATTATTTATGTATTTATTTATTTGCAATAGTATCACCAAATCACTAAATTGCCCAAACCAGGTTCGCATTTATAATCCTCCTGCTTCAGCCTCCCAGAGTGCTGGGATTACAGGTGTGTTTCATTATTCCCAGCTGCTTTGATGGGTTTTAAGGAATGAAAAGAGCACAGTGTAAAAGAAAGAGCTGTAGAAAGTATCAGACCAAGGTTTTAGCTCAGGTTCAACCCCTGGAAACTCTTAAGAGCATACATAAACTAGTCTCCTGGGAATGATAGTTCCTGCCAGATCACTTAAAAAGGTTATTGCAAGCTGGGGGTATAATTCATCAAGCGCTTGCCTACCCTATATTAGACCTGGGCTCAATCAATAACACCAAGAAAAAAAGAAGTACCAGATAAAATAATGCATGTGAGAAACTTTATAAAACCATGACGTTAAATTTATAGAAATGAGTGATATTGATGTTGTCATCTTATTCCTAACCATTTATAGATTGATGTTGAAGGTTGGGGATGGGGCAAAATGTTCTTCATGTCCTCCTACAAGCCTGACAAGGGAGCTGTGCCTTCTAGATAATATCTGGAAGGCAGAAATGGCAAACATTGCAGATTTATGGCTGAAAGGGGAGTCCATGTCTCCTAACGCTCATATTGGTGGCTTCTTAATAAAACAGTACAAGATCCTTGCCTTGTCCAGGGAGCAGACTTTTGATAACTCCAGCAGTTTACAATGAGAAGGAAAACAGCAGCCATGAACAGCACTGTCCAATGACGCACTCCACCCATTTAGATATTTTATACTTTTTCTTTCTGCTCTCAGCCCAAAATTAAACCTACTGATTTAACAGTGTATTGTTGATCAGACTAGGTTATCTAACCAGTGTATTATTTATGAGACTAGAAACTAGAGAGCAGAGGAGGTAGGGTAGTTAGAAGAGAGTGAACAGAAGTGATACAACAGGCATCATCATTTCAATTGTGGCAGAACAGCTCAACATGATTTGTTACCACTGCTGCAGAGGACATGTAGCTTGCTGGTTTCCCTGAGGGTATGCCTGAGTCATTACAAGAGGTTTAAATGATGTTCACAAAAAAGGCAAAGGAAGGAAATGAAAGGTGTAATTATTGAAAATGTAGAGACATGGTTATCATTTTCTGCAGACAATGTAATTGCATTCAAAGGAAATGTCAGGGAATCAACTGAAGGCTATTAAAATAAACTAATTTCAGTTTTCTCAAGGTTGCGAAGATTAGCACTTGCACATGGCCTGGAACATATCAAATCTATTACATAACTCAATGATTAAATCAATAGGAGACAGGTGTAAGCCTGGTCTCATCAACCCAGCAGACAGCTCAGAAACAATTATAGAGTTTGTTTTGTGAAAAAGGAGACATTACATATCAGTGGGGTAGAGACTCTGTACATGATATTGAGACAAATGGCTATTTATTGGGGGAATAAATATGTAGCGCTTACCTTATACTCCACGCCAAAAGAAATCCTACACAAATTAATTGAATTCAACTCAGGGGGAATCTAGCTTTTTTTTTTTTTTTTTTTTGAGGTTTTACATTTTTTAAAGGTAGGAAAAGATGATGGTTCTAGAGGCAAATTTGGGCCAAGTAAAAAGTAAAAGGAGAAGTACTTAAGAAGAAGTACTTAAGAAGAGCATTAGGGTGGGCCACTATGAAGGGATACAGTAGTATAATCTAACTTTCTTGATCACTGAGACAACACAGGCAATCTTTGGACACCCATTATCCCTTCTATTCACGAAACAGGTCCTGTGGAAAATCTACTTCATTTTTGTTTCAGAAAAATAGTATCTACATTTGGTCCTAGAGTAGCTCTATGTGATAGAGACACAATGGGAATCACAAATGAAGCTTTAACTTTTCTACTACCTGTATTTTTTTAAAAAAAAGACAAAAAAGAGGTAGAAATAGTTTAAATATCTTTTATATAACCCAGCATATCCAAATATTATCACATGATCAAAGGAGATAAGGATGTGGCAACTCCAACTATGACAAATTTGGTATATTGATTATTTCCATGTGAAAACTTTGGCGAAACTGTAGTTATAGGAATTGTTTTCTGATGTGGTCTTTCATACATGTCATGGGTTGGGAAGTTTTCTTTAGGAGGATTTCTTTCTGAACCAGGTTAGGCTATATACTGCCGGTTTCTCACTAGCTTTGCTGTGGATAACACCTCTTACCGGTGAGTTTGATAATGGTTGTTTAGGTTACTTTTCAGGAATTCAAAGGCCATTTCTGTCAAAACCACTGATTCTCCACTTAACCCAAGGCAGATGTTATGATATGAATATGAAATGTACTCCAAAGGCTTGAACACTGAAGGCTTGGTCTTTGACCATAGCAATATTCAGAGGTAGGGCTTGTGAGGAGTGATTTAATCATGAGGGCTCTGATCTGAGCAACTCATCCACTGATGGGTCCATAGTTGAATGGACTGTTGAAAGGTGGTGGTGACTGTGGGAAGAGGGGCCTAGCTGGAAGAAGCAGGTCACTCTCTCTCCTTCCTTTCTGGCTGTTGAGATGTGAACAGTTTTCCTCTACTATGTTTATCTGTCATGTTTCTGCCTCACTACAGGCCTAAAAACAACGGAGTTAGGGGATCATGGACTGAAACTTTTTTTTTTCTATTTTCCTTCTTCCAAATTTATTAAATTCACTTGAAATTTAATTCCATGTCTTGAAATACTTCCTATAATGTTTCAATTCATACAAGTATGTCGCTAGTCCCAGATTTTGTCCCTAAAATCTCCCTCTTCCTCTTTTTCCCAGCCTTCCCTACTCAGAATTGACTGCAGGGCCTCACGCATGCTAGGCAAGTGTTGTACTATGGAGCACTTTTCCAGTGCTATTAACTCTCTTGTTCTTTTTTTTTTTTTTTTTGTACCAGGGATGGACTTCACCCTTGCGAGGCAGGCACTTGTTTCACTGAGCTAAATCCTCAGCCTCACTCTCACATTTTGATAGCCTACTTATATTAGTCCCTAGGGCTGCTGTAACAAACCACCACAAATTGTGTGACTTAAAATAAGTTTGTTCTTGATATTTCAGAAGTTCAGAAGTCTGAAAGCTGCAGTTCAGTAGGGTTGGTTCTTTGAAGAGGCTCTGAGGGAGGAAGGTTGTTCACTCTTTGCCCCTGACTTTTGGTGATTGTTGGAAATCCTTGGTATTGCTCAATTTGTAGACCTATGATTTCAGTTTATTATTGTGATAGCTTCTTAAGAGATCACTTAACTTGGTTTTCCTCTCATCTATTTTTTTTTTTTTTTATCGGTACCGGGGATTGAACTCACAACCACGCACTTGCAAGGCAGGCACTTAAGCCTGCTGAGCTAAATCCCCAGCCACCCTCTCATCTATTTTTAACAGAACAGCCAGAGTGACCCTTTCAAAACCCAGGTGAGATCATGTGGCTCTCATTTTTCTAGAGTAAATATCAGAGTCCTTATGTTATACAAGGTCACCTTAACTTTTCTTACTTTATTGTTTGTTTGTGTTTTGTCTTGTTTTGTTTTGTTTTGTTTTGAGACAAGGTCTCATGTAGAGCAGTCTGACCTTGAACTCACAGCCATCCTTCTGCCGCAATCTCCTGAGTGCTAGGATTACAGGCATCTTACTTTATTTCTGGCTATTCTGCTTCTCACCCATTCTGACACCGGTGCTGACCTCCAAGCTGTTCCTTATATATTTCAAATATTTCAAGCACCTTGTACCCTCAGAACCTTTGCAAATACTCTTTCCTTTGCCTAGAATGTTCTTCCCCAAACACACATGTGGCTTACTTCCTCATTTCCTTTAAATCATTTTCTTCGAACACCTCAAATAGGGTCTAACCTGACCATTTTCTTTATGATTATAACAATCTTCCACTCTCCAGTCCCTGCCCTGGTTATTATTGAGCTCCATAAACTGGCACAGGTTTTTTCCAATCCCTTTTATTACTCTATGATATATCATATACTTATTATAGGGTTTTTGTTGTTGTTGTTGTTGTTCTTTCTTTTTTTTGTTTTGGGGGTTTCTTTCCTCTGGAAATACATTCCACAAGGGCAGAAAGTTTTGTCTGCTTTGTTTTCTTGTATATACTCAGAACAGTGTCCTCATGTTCTATATATATTTAGTAAATTAGATTAGTTAGATAATCAGATATGGATAGAGAACTACTTTATATGCATAAAAAGATGAAACAGAATCATAAAGAAGGGAATTCTACATTTTACTACAAATTATTTAAAACTTTAGCATGTGAAATAAAACAAAGATATTATAATCTATATTTTAGAAAACCCTCAACTCTCCCCTAAAGTAATTCCTTTATAAATTTAGGCAAAAATGAATATTCACTATAAAATTTCAAATTAAATCTGTTTTTTCTGACTCTGGAAAAAAAGACATTATAAGCACTTTTGCTAATGGCTTCCTAATGGTTTTATATTTTTTGTATAATACATACATAAATTCAAATTCATTTTGCAATTTTTCATCACTCTTAATTTGCTACCCATATATTGGCTTTTCAAAATTCCTATTAACTTCTTGGTTCAAATTTTTATTTTAAATGAGAAACTTAAAAAACTTAAGACATTTTGAGTCATCACATAAATTTAAAATAAGTTTTCTTTAAAGGCACATGGAATTATCTTAATGATATTAAATGAGTCTGCTATAAATAATCTTCTAAGGAACATAAAAAGCTTTTAGATAATTAAGGACAAATGTTGACATTATTTTTCAGTCAGAAGTATTTCTGATTTAAGCTAAGAACAGACTAATCAGAAACCTGGCTGATGCTCCTATGATTGTTCTTATGCCCAGCCCAGTGCTATGACTTGGGTGTTGCATGTTGCCCAAGATCCCGAGTTATAGGCTTGGTCTGAAGTTGGCAGGTACTATGGACATTTAGGAAGTAGGGAAGGCTTCAGTTATTGGGGCCGTGTTCTTGAAGGGGATTGGAGGACCCTGGCCCTTTCCATTTTCTCTTTGCTCCTGGGTTTATTGTATATTTGGGTTTTCACCACCATGCTCATCTGCTGTAATGTGCTGCTTCTCTAAAGGCCCAAAACAATATAGTCAATCTGTGGCACACTGGAACCTCCAAAGCCAGAAGCCGAAATAAAACTTTTCTGTTCATAATTTAATTATCTCAGGTATTTTGTTATAATGACAGAAACCTGATCAACACAAACAGCAAGACCATTTGCTAGCTTGCCACTCACCATGCAGATGAGAAAATCAACTCGTTAATTAGCTGAGACTGCTCTTCAAGGCTGAGTAGCTAAACTGTAAATTCAGCTGACAGAGGTAAAACTCTAGTACAATTCATTACATCAACTGTTTATTGTTAGCATACATATTATAGACATGGTTTTTCAAATCAGACTAACATTAAAATGTTTGAAAAAATATGCACTGGAATCCAGATGTGGTGGCTCATGCCTGTCATTGCAGCATTCAGGAGACTAGGGCAGAAGGATCACCACTAGTTCAAGGGCAACCAGGGCTACATACTGAGTTAAAAGCAAGGTTGAGTTAAGCAAGACTCTGTGTTGAAAAGAAACAAACAAAAGCATAGGCTGGAATACAGCTCAGTGGTTGAGCACCTACCTAGAATGCATGAGTCCCTGATTTTGATCCCCAGCACTGCAAATATAAATACCTATTTTTTATTTGGAATTTTATTGAGAAATGTAATGCACATGAAACATGTACAGTATACAATTTAACAATTGTGATACAAATACACAAAACTTCAAGAAACAAGATATTGCCAACTGTTGCAGACCCCTCCTCCCACAACGCCTCATTTGTCTCCTCTCAGTTACAACTTCTTCCCTTCCTTGAGGTGACAGCCACACTGATGTGGCTTATAATTAGTTTTTTGCTTTGTTTTACACTGTTGCTATCTAAATATGCTCCACCTAAGAATATACACTAGCCCTTCCACACCCAAACATGCAACTCACCATGAATTGAAAGTATTTGAAAAAAACTGCACAGTCATGGTGGTGCACACCTATGATTCTAGCACTCTGGGAAGCTGAGAGACAGAGAATCTCAAGTTCAAGTTCAAGCCCAGCCTGGGCAACTCAGTGATAAAAATTAAAAGAGGCTAGGATTGTGTCAAAGCTCTAGATTCAATCCCTAGAACCACCACCACCACACACACATACAAAAAAAGGATAAAAACCTCTTTGCTAAACAGGTACAGACTTTTTCCCTCATCATTATTCCTTGAATAATATGGTATGACAACTATTTATATTGTATTAGGCATTATAAATAACCTAAAATGATTTATTCTAAATCACTGATGTGGGGAGCTGGGGATATAGCTCAGTGTAGATTACTTGTCTAGCATGCTCCAGGCTCTGGGCTCAATCCCCAGCATCACAAAAATATACTTTATGATAGATAAATAAATAAAATATATAAAGGAATATGTATAGGTCATATGGAAATACTATATGTTTTCTATGAGGGATTTTAGCATCTGTAGATTTTGTATCTCCAGAAGGTCCTAGATAAACCCCCATGGATGCAGAGGTACAGTTGTACTTATTTTTTTCCTAATCTTTGGGGTGGGCAGATATGTCTTGTTCAATTAACTGTGTCCTTGCTTTAGGTTTATGTAGATAACTTATCTGGCTGAAGAAATTGCCTTTTATTCCTAGTCTGATGAAAAATTTTATCATGAATTAATGTTTACATTTTTCAAATGTTTTTCTCTTGGTCAGTTGACATGACCATGTGGCTTTTCTTCTTTAGGCTGTTAAATGGTAAGTTGCCTTGGTTATGTTTTGAATACTGAGTTATCTTTTCATTGCTGAGATACACCCCACTCAGTTGTTGTGGTTATTAATTTTTGTGTCAGCTTGAACAGGCCACAGAGTGCCAGACTAAATATTGTTTCTGGGCATGTCTGTCAGTCTCCAGAAGAGACTGAAATGGATCCATGGACTCAGGAAAGTAGCTTGTCCTCCTCAGTGTGCCAGGATACCTTCCAGTCTGCTAAGGGCCCAAAGAGAACATGGGGAGATTATGGAGATTCTTTGCTCTATCTATAGAATTCTAAGTTCCTTTCTTTTAGACTTTAAAAATGTTGTACCACTTCCTTTCAGCTTCCATGATTTTGGATGAAAGCTCCATAGTCAATCTTATTGTTCCTGTTTGTAATGGTTTTTACTGAGTAAAAATTCTAAATTTTTTTTTAGTACACTAAGTATTGCGGCATGTTTATGTTGTCTACATCTAAGGAAACTAAGAAGGATTCACAAGGTTTATTTTTTCCCTCATTATTATGTTTTTCCCCTCTGAAAGCTTTATGTAGTCTCTACCCCTCCAATATTGCAAAGATTTGTATTTTATCTATTGAACACAGTGCTATGCTTTACAGACATTTGCTCATTTAGTCATCACCATGCTCCTACCAATCAGTCTCTTTTGTTATCTCCTCTTATTGAGTGAGAAAGCAGAAACAGAAATTTTAAATAATTGTCCCCTGTCTCACAACAAGTGAATGGGGGTACAGGCTTATAACCTAGGTTAAAACTCCAGCAAATTGTTACCCATGGTGCAGAAATAAATATCCCAATGCAAATGTAAGGGAGATGTTTGATTTCTCCCAGGACAACTTCTTAGTCCCACATTGATTGCGTCTACCCTCTCTTCTTGATTTATAGGAAGGAGAATTTTTTTCAGGGTCATTTAATGACCTACGAAAAAGAAGAAGAAAATGGAAAGACAGAGCATATTCTCCTTTGGTTAGCAGATGTTCCCCAAAGACATTTATTAGTAGTTTCAACAAGTAACTTCATGACAGTCTGGTGTATGTGACACCTGGTGAGAACACCTGGATATGCCACCTCACCGGACCTCTCCGGTATCACTTCTTGTACCCTCTGAAGCTATTCCTCCTGTGTGTGTTGGCGTCTTGCAAAAGTGTATCTTCGATACCATCATTTCACAGATGTATTTTATAGCTGCTAATGTTAGATGTAGAAACAGTGATCTTGGGCAGCTTAGTTTTCCCCTCTATTAGAGTTGAACTGTGTAATTTGGCTCATCGGATTTGCAAATGAAGGTTATCTTACACTGTTTAGCTTGGCTAACCGCTGTCACCGTGGGTGGTGATGCAGCTTCTGTCACGCTGATAGGAAGCATGCCTGCCTGCTGGCTTGCCACACCTCCTGCTGGAGGAGAGGCTGCCTGGGAAAGAAACCACAGATCCCTGGGAGGACAGCTGCAGAGTCCAGAGCACCCAGCCTGGAATGTCCCTGCTACCTTGGTTCTTGAGCGGTTAAACATCAACCTCCCACTGGGTGAAGGAGTTCAGAACTTGCTCCTTCAAAGTAATTTATTTCACTTAGACATACTGATTATTTAAAGCTAAAGGCCCTTGAGCAACAGCAGATGCAGCAGGGCTTTCCGTCTTCTCCTTTCTACATAAAAGCTGATCATAAACTTTCTCATGAGAGAAATGCCCTCCTTGTACCAGGAAGGGAAGAACAATCTTATCAGAGACTGGGAATCAATGCCAGAATAGATGTATACAAACAAACCTAGTTGGATAAGTGTATCTTGTTAATTTCTCCAATATGTCTCCTAGTCATCCCATAATTTACAGCCTCCACCCCAATTCCTTTTGTCTTGTCATGTCCCCAAATTGTCTTGTCTCCAAAATGTGTAGTTCTTTATGTAAAAAGGTAAAAAGATATAGAAGCTTTTGGTCCTAGCAGGTTCTTCGAATCTTCACTTTTCCCCCTTAAACACATTTGCTTCTTTCCAAGTAGTGTCTTTCATCTCAGTTTAATTCTCTGGCCATTTACTGAATTTAAGAGAGTAGGAGGAAGTGTTTCTTCCCCTACAATAGCAAGTCATGGTGCTTTGTAGGTGACAAAGCACTTCAGCAAGCAAAGCACTGGCTCATTGAATGCACTAGACACAATATCCTTGAGATAGTCTATATTGTCATCATTTTCCATCTTGGGAAACTGAGTTCTATTAAGTGAAAAAGATTTGATTCAAACAAGGTTTCTACTTGGTTATTCAATGTAATTTTTCCAAGCTTGAGCCTGCATCACCCAGTGCAAGGGACTGGGATGGAAATGGGAGCCACATGTCTTGAACAGCCACGTTTCTTGCACTAGCCCCGACTTGCTACTCCTCAAATCTCATCAATTCCAGGGACCCCCTCATTTTTGCTCTGGTTGCATGGATTCTTGGATTTCTTGGACTCACCACCCACATTCTGGTTTCAGAACCTTAACCTGCTGTAATCATCCTCTGCAGCGAGCAGACAGCTCAGTGTCTTCCTTCTGTCAGGTCTTTCTCAAATATTACCTCATCAGAGCACCTTCCTGGTGCCCTGTACACAACAGCACTGTGCATTACTCTGTCTTCTTTCCTACCTCACACCATGGATGGAGTGGAGTGTTCCCAGGCCCAACTAAAAGTAATAAAGCTGACCAAGATTCAATCTGATTTTTATTATCACCATGTACCAGGAATCAGTGATGGAATACTTTTCTCTGAGAAAAATAAAAACAAATACTTTTTGTTAGTCAAAATTCTAAACAATTGTTGCAATTTTGAGTTTCAAAAAAAACCCAACCCTGTATTGCCAGGAGTGGTGGTGTGTGCTAGTAATCCCAGCACTGGAGAGGCTGAGGCAGGTGGATCACCACAAGTCAAGGTCAGCCTGTGCTACATAGTGAGTTCAAGGTGAGCCTGAACTACATAACAAAAATCTGTTTGCAAACACAAACACACACACTATATGTACATTTTAAATTAGTGTATTTTATTGCCATTCTTTAGGACACATGATGATATCCTGCCTGAAAATTAAATCAGTGTACTTCAAGCTATAGTCAACCCCTTCTCCAAAGGGCATGGCTACACATGTTTGCTTTGAAAGTTAAATTGATAACTGTTCAACATTCAAATGGAAAGGGAACAAGAGAGGGGGAAAGGAAAGGAAAGGAAAGGAAAGGAAAGGAAAGGAAAGGAAAAGAAAGGAAAGGAATAGAAAAACAAAAAAAAAAGAGAAAGGAGAAAAAATAGAAACAAAGCTTTTGTAAAGGGGGAAAGGATGAGGGGCTGAATGGAGATGAGGAGAATGGGAAACAAAGAATAAGATGTCATGTACAGGTATAAATCTCCTATGATGAATATGATCATTATGTATAACAAGTATATATTAACTTGAAAAAAGTTTTTGAAGTTCATAACTGTTCAGAGTCATTGAAGTTCTCTTTGGGTATAGCTGCCAGGCCCAGTCCTTGCAATATGGCATAGTCCTATGTAAGAATTGACTGTGGACACAATTAAGTTGACAAATCGAGTCACACTCTGACCTGAACATGAATATGCAAAAGGATCAATTTTGATGAAGCCACTGACAAATTTTCAAATGGCTTAAAAGCAGAAACTATAGTGATTCATTTTTATGACAAATGAATGTATAGATACATTTGCTCTTTTCCAAAAATGCATGAATACATTTTAAAAACTTTAGTCCATTTTCCCATTTTGTTTTTTTAATCTTACATTCTTAAGGTTCAGGGACGCTGCTAAATATTTTTTGTTGAATTTTACTGGCATGATTCTAAATACGAAGTTCAACAAAATAAAAATTCACTCCTTGCTTTTCTCTTCCAGTTGCTATCAATGTGGCCTTTGTATTATTATCTCCTCCCGTTTAACAGCTTCAGTCTGTACATCAGCAAGCAGGCCTCACTTGACTGGGTCCTCTGCTTCAGGGTCTCACAGGATGCGGCAAGACATGCTCTGAGGTTAGACTAAGGAAGAACTCATGGGACATTGAACTGAGTGCCTCATCCTCTCCCTGGGTGTTGGACAGAACCCTTCCTTGACTGTGTGCCATATGAGACTTCCTGACATGGTTCTTGCTTCCTTCAAGCAAGCAAAAGACAGTTTCCAACCAAGATGAGTCCTGCCTTATTCATAGTATTATATTTCATCACCTTTGCCATATTTTATGGGTTGGAAGCAAGACCCTGGTCCAGAATCACAGAAGGCTTGAGTAGCAGGATGGAGTAAGGGGGCTCCCTCAGAGTCTGCTTATCATGTCATGATTAAATATGATTTTTTTGCAGAATAATTTTGTTGTATAAAAGAGGAGGATATTTAAAAACAATCAGCTCAGGTTATCAAAGGCAGTAAGTATACCAAAGTTCTCTGCATTACTTGATTTTCAACACAGCACTTACCTGATTTATTATAAGTTTTCATTGTTTTATGTAACATTTAATGTTATTTTTATGTTTTGCCAATATAAAGGACATATTTAATATATTTGCATATGCATATAAGTGACACATTTCTACATACCACTTCATACTTATTGTATACCTTATGTATTATGTGTTACTCATTTATTGTGCTTTGTCTTCTCCCAATTATAAGCCCTTGCAAACAGAATCTTTTCTGTTGTGTTTGGCACCTACAGCACTTCCTGGTATGTAAGGCCTAAATAATAAATATTTGATGGAGAAATGTGTTTAATTTTGAAAATGTTAACATGGGAAAATAGTAACCTTTCTAGGTGTTTTAAATCTTGTCTTGTTACTTTTCTTGTTCCTAAGACAAAATACCCAAAACCCAAAGTTAAAGGAGGAAAGGTTTATTTAGCTCACAGTTTGAACAGGTTTCAGTCTATAGTCAGCTTGCTCCAAGGAAGTGTGACACTGTAGAAGAGAAGCAGTTCATGTTGGGCAGAAGGTAGCAAAGCAACAAGGGTTGATCACAGCTCTTTCTAACTCTTATATCTTATCCAGGACACTTAGGGTGGGTAGACCCACACCCTTAATCCTAGTGCCCTTGATCCTAGCATTGTTCATCAATCAATTCCAGCATTATATTCTCTACATCCAGCCACCTCTGAAAAAGCCCTAACCATGACTGTTCGAGACTTGGGGGACCATCTCAACAGAAGCCACAATACTTGCATGTTTTAAAAATAATTTTTCTGTAAACTTGGTTTCAAATACAAGTGATCCTAAAAAGGCTTTATGAAGAAGTCCTATGCCCATCTGCTCATCAGAAGCAACCATTGTTACGTCTTTTAGCTCTTGTGCTTGGCTTTAACTTCCTGTTTTCTAAATAAGTTGTTTAATCTCTAATTCTGACTCTGTCAATGTGATGATAAAATTATTGAAGACAAACTAAGATTTTGGTCAGTGACCCATGGTTTTTTATTTCCATAATACCACATGACAAGTCATCATTCACAGCTTTTTTTGTAGCTTTCCTGAGTTAAAGAATAGCAGAAGAGACTACTGGAATGATAACTCAAGTGTGTGTATAACTCCTTCAAGAACAGACACAGAAAACCTTGTTCAGAGAAATAATGTAGGGCCAATGAACTGCTTTCTTTGGAGAATGATGCTGTCTAGACCATAATCCTAGATATTACAAATATATAAGTGTGGAGGACCAGTGGGATGGCTCTCCTTGAAAGAAAAGCATTTGTTTCCATTTTGGCTAAACCTGGCCCTAATTTCATATACTGATATGTACAGAGCTGGCTAGGATTATTTCTCCCCGCCCCCCAACTGACTTTAAGAAATGCAAATGGGTCTGTCCACGGTGCTGATGTGTAGACTTTAAAGCCATGTGACAGGTCAGTGATGCCCCTCCTATAGCTCCCTAGTAGTATGCATGAGCCGGACTGAGCGACACTGCAGCTACACTGTTGGCTGAGATGGAGGCTCAAAAAAGAACCCATGATGTTTCAGGGGATGACGGCTAAACATCAAAGCTGAAGTACTGACCCGAAAACACAAGATATGTCCTCAAACTGTTTTATGCAGATTACTCTTTCTGCATACCTTTCTCTGCATATTGCAGAGGTGCTATTATGCCTCCTATCTAGCCCAGCTCACAGTGCTCATGTAATTTCTGCCATTTTCACAGTTACTTATCCTCAAATCACTTCCCTCTTCACAAATTAATAAAGCCTAGATTCAGGCCCTAGCTCTGTTTAACCACTATTCTGACTGGGTTTAGGACCCTCTTGACTTCCCACAACTACAGATATGTATTTGATCCTATTCCTACCATGGGTTGCACTGGAAGTGGTAGATTGAAATTACTTATTGGAATTCCAATAACTTTTCCCTGAGATTACAAATATAAACTCCTACAGACCAAGAAGAGGCTCAGAGAGGGATATCTATACATAAGTAAGTAAGGCAGCACAGATTGGTGATCTGACTGTGACAAGACAGGAAACAGGAAAAGGACTTGAAGGTTGAAAGTTCTGAAGGAGAGATACTCTACAAGTAAACAAGAGTCAGAGACATTCACTGATGCCAATACAGACTGTGTCTAAGTCTTACCTATTTTGTAAATATGTGTGTGGTGGGGGGGTAGTTACAGTTCTGTTTGTAAGGAACCATAGTGTTCTATGAAGTTTGAAAAGATATTTACTTGTAAAAGAAATTTAAAATCCTAACAGAAGACCATTTTTTCCTACATGGTTTTAACTATAATACACAATTTCCTATGTGTATTAGTTAGCTTTCCTGTTGCTAGATATAGTACCTGATACTCACAATTTAAAGGAGGAAAGGTTTCATGGGCTCAATGGGTTTTTTGTTTGTTTTGTTTATTGTTTTTTGCTTTTGGTGCTGGGGATCAAACTCATGACCTCATGCTTGCCAGACAGGTGCTTATGCCACTGAGCTAAATCCCCAGCCCCATGGGGTCGTGTTTTTAGTCTGTAATCAGCTTACTCCAAGGCAGAAGGAGCACAGGATAAAAAACGAGGTAGAGAAAAGTTGCTCAGTTGGCAGCCAAGTAGCAGAGCAAAACAGTGCTAGAGTGGAAGGACCCAGGAACCAGACATAGACCCCAAGGTTGTGGCCCCCCTGATTCAACGAAACACACCTAGAAGTGTGCTCCACCAATCTCTGGGGCAGAGTCCAAGACAAGTTGAAAGTCCATCCCAACTCCCACATCATGTATAAAGAGGCTTAGATAATACAGCCACAAGGGATGTAAGAATGAAAGGAAGATAAGTCAATACTAAACATTTTGATTTAAAGAGACTATTTTTCAAGATATTTGAGAGCATAATTCATATATTATAAAAGTAATAAGATGCTTCAGAGATATCCATTGAATTAGGAGCTTTGATCTCCTTTTAAGTAATAACTGTAATTTCTGGGTCATATATTCCACAATGTTCTAAGCAATATTCCATCATATGTTTATAGCACATCTTTTTTTATCTACTTGCCTAATTGATGGGCACTCAGGTTATTTCTACCTTTGCTATTGTATAGCAAATGTGAGCAAATTTAAGTCCTTGCCTGCTTTTATTCTTTCAGCAGATGAAGGTTTTGTGACCATCAGAGATCTGACTGGAGCCAATTTTCCCTTGAAATAGATTCTGTGTTTACTGGTAATATGATCAAAACCTCTTCATTTCTATTTATCTTCCCTGTTTCAAATCAGCATCACACTCTGTTCACCTCAGTGCCATTTGGCCTCTTTGGAGGTTCCTCTAGAACTGCTAATGTCCTCCGTCTCCACTTCTGAGAATTTGTAGCACATAACTGGCATCAGGGGCTCAACCTGGGATTGGATTCCAAAAGTAAGTTCAGCTGTACTGCAGTGTTATGCAAGAAGAACAATGAAGGGAACACAGGAAAGGTCAAATATGAGAAAAGATTTATTTTATTTTTATGAGAAAAAAAGAGTACAGTGAACTAAAGTTCATAAGTGAAAATTGTTTTCCTTAGACTTTTCTAGTTTTGTTAAGTAGTAAACTAGGATGGAAACTGACAAGACCTGATTCTTCCCTTAACTGATCCTTAACTGAATGATGAGAGGATATAGGTATCCCTAGAATGAAGAGAGACAAGTTTTCAGGATAAGTTTTTAAGATGTCCGTTATAACCCATAATAGTTGCCCTAAAGTGACATGCATGTTATATTCAAGGAATGTAATACAGACTGTGCATTGATCACCCAGTATCTATTCTTTGGTTTCTATTTGCTAACCCTAATTTTATTTAATATGGCAATGTACTCATTTTAACGCAAACCAAACCAAAGGTACATTTTTGTATCTCCCTTCCAGCCAGGAACAGTCATTTGAACAGTTGTGGTCAACAAAATGTAAATAAAAGTCACTGAATAAGGCTTCTAGAAAAGCTCCTTAAAGTAAACTGAATCATACGTCATTAGGCCTTTACCTTCCTGTGCCCTTGCCATTTTCCTGCCTGGACTCCAAATGTGATTAATGAAGCCCAGCAGCTTATGTATGAACACTAGACATACATGCAAAGGAACCCTAAAAACTACCCAGCATCCTGATTATATCACAGAGCCATCAGACTACCTCTGGAGAGTCTGCCTTAGGTTTTTTTGTTATGTAACAACAACAACAAAAAATGAAATCTCCATGTTTTAAAAGCTACTATCATTTAGATTTTCTATTGCATACCACCAACTTAATCACCAAAAGATATAAATTCAAAGGCATCTGCTACTTTTGATTAGTATTAACATATCAAAGAAATTATCTTTTGGCCTATGTTCACTCTATATAATCTTGAAGAAAATTATCTCAGACCAGGGATGTGGCAAAAATGCTAGTTTACTTGACTCCTTATCTTTTTCCTTATTGCACACAGCCATAGAATCCCTTCCATAGACCTAAAGGTCAAAGATTCTCTTCAGAGTGGGGGTTCAGCTCCTCAGGGCCAACCCTGTGTGATGCATAAATCTATAGTTCATGTCAAAACGTGAGAGACAGTTTCCTCTGAGTATATAAATGGAAGTTGTGTTATAATTCAAGTGCATGCCTATGGTAGAATATAGTGTTTAAAAGTCAGTTTAGAAGCAGACTTCTGGATTCTAACCCTACTCTGCTCACTGACTATCTGAGTCATTTGGGCTATAATATTTAGCATCTCTCCATCTCTCTGCCTGTTTCTTCTGTAAATTGAGAAGAGTCATAATCACTGCCTCAAAAGTAATTTTGAAGCTAGCATGTACAGTACCTTGTAGATGATGGTCAGTAAATTAATATTTTTATTAATATTATTCACTTTTAATAATTATTACTATGTCTTTTTGCATGTAGCTTATAAAATTGAAAAGCAATTATGTGTCTTATTTTTGCTCTTTCTCACTCATCTCAGAGAAAAGGAAGTGCATAGCAAACTAAATCTTTAGTACATATTTGATGTTGAATTGAATAGTCTGCTTTATTTTATTATCAATTTCTTCTTGATTAGATTAGATAGCTGATGAAGAAATGTCTTGGGACTGACACCCTATTTATCTGCTTAAAGTAAAAACATTTTTCAAAAATCTATTATATATATATGTGTATATGGAAAGAAAGACATCAAAATATCAGCAATATTGGGATTGCCTTTTTTCTAAATGTTTTTCATTTGACATGTATAAGACTTATAGTTAAAAAAAACAATTAATGCTTTTTAAAAATCTACTTGGATAGAAAGCATAGGTTATTGTAGGAGAAGAAGCATTGAACTGTATATTAGTAAATATGACTTCTTAATAATTTTTATTGTGCATTGTGCTTTCTCAAAACATAATGACCTAATAAAACTGAATTTGAAAGTCCTCAGTATATTAGCACATACTTACTTATGGAGGTACAATTTTTGATCTAGGAAGTACATATCCAATGATGATCAGTGTAAAAGATATCTTTCTTCAAGTAAACAACACCCAACTGTTTTCATCAGGCTAACTGCAAGATTATTATATTCAAAAAGAAAATTCCAGAAACCTGCATTCTAATTAACACGGAAATGAAATCCACAAAATAAATATGTATCCAAAGTTTATGCAGTCCCAGAGTAGAACAGAGACAGATGCAGATTGATCTAATCTGGTTGCATTAGGAACGTGAATGTTTGTCGGGGAATATGGAGTGGAAAATTGACATTCTGTTCAATTAAGAAGGACAGAGTTAAAATGATGAGAGCAATTTCCTTTGACCAGTTAAATTAGGCTTCTAAATAACAAGCTACTCTTTGACCTTCCTGGGAAGGGCCATGGTGGTTTGTAATATCCATTAAATAGCCAGCCTCCTCTTGCAGATGTTTAACAAGTAGAACTTGGGAAAGCAATTTCTAAACAGGAAGAATCTGCAGGACTTACTCTAAAATATTTTTATTGTTTCTAGTTTACAATTTTTAATTTAGAGAAACAGGAAGGACTGATAAGAACACCAGACCAGATTGAATACGGGGTATGTTCAACAAAATTAAGAGGCCACTCTGTGCTTCTTGATAATTTATGGTACAGCTGCTCAAGAAAGGTTTTCAAAAACATTAGCTCCTCTGGGTGTTTCTCCAAGACCCCATTTGATATACAGGAATCTGCTCAGCATTTGTAAATCTATATGGATTCTTAATTATATTGGTGACCTGCAGGTCTAAGGTTTAAGAACATTTCTGATTCTATCCTACATTACAATTTCCAGCAACCCTTCTTAAAATGGGCATATGGTTATTTTCAGTCCATGCTGCAAATTTGTGGTAGTTAAGTCTCTTTTCTTGCATATTAATGTCCAAGTTGTTATGTCAAAATTTGAATATAAACTCTGAACTAATAAAACAGATTTTAAGACTGTTTTTCCTTCATTTGTACATATTTCCTTTGCCCCCATCTTCTTATTCAAATTTGGATTCAACCAAAAGCCATTAAGTGTGCCCATGTGCCAAGCTCCATGCTGGAGGTTTTTGCAGAAAACCTATCATTAGAGGACAACTTACCACATACCCAGACTAGATGTTTTGATTCAAAATCATCATTCCTTCAAAACATAAATGAATTTGTCATTTTTATGGTGCATAAATAAAGTAAATACAACATATATTTAGAGTGTTTTTTGAGTTATATTTTAATATTATCATTATTGCTATAGATGTAATGTGTATGTGGACATGATTTTAAAAATTCTAACAAAACAAGATGGCAAAAATTAAAACTAAAAGTTGTTTGTTTTACTTCCTATTTATATCCACTAAAATACAATACACTGTAAAACTGGTCATAAAATTGCAGTTCCTTTCATTAAGAGGTTTCCTTGAGTCTAGTACAGCCTTATAATGTGTTTTGGTCAATTGAATATGGTACCTGTGCACTGCCCTTCTGCCACTGAGGGAGCCTCAGTTGGGAGGAATGCAAGTATCAGACCCATTCTCCTAAACTTGGAGAAAGGCAGCCAGTAAAAGAAGGACACACGACTCAGCAATCAGCACATCTGGAAGAACCCAGAAAAATGACAAGACAAAGTAGCAAAAATGCAATCTCAGACTACCAGCACACCAAGAACAAGTCCAGGAGACATAGACATAGAAGAATTGGAAGTTACACGCCTGAAATTTCTGAAATGATAGCAACTGAACTAAGGAAACAATTCCATAAAGCTGTAAAGGAAATCAGATCATAAATAATCCCTCAGATAAAAAAGAAATGACCATCATAGGGAAAGAATTGCTCAGCTCTCCCTTTCTTCTGACTTGGAAACATCCTTCTGATACCTTTATTCCTGCATCCCTATCTGTACCACTCTGTAAGCATCACACAGTTTCTCTGTGGCTATCCTAGGAAGTCGTATCATAGAGTTTAAATGCACAGAATGCCTCTGTTAAAAATTGAGTCCCCATCTGATAGCTTTGAAGCCTTTCAATGTTTTCAATCATCAGTTGGAATGGTTTTATTCTGTTTTGTTTGACTATATCATGTGTGATGATATGAACAGCTGTTTTGAAGAAAACAAAACATTATGACAGCTATTGTTGATTTAATATCATCCTTCTTAGAAGTCCTACCATGCTTCTATTCTTCTACTACCATTGGTTCTATCTGTCACATTGTGTCTTATTGGGATTTGAATATGTGTGATAGTTTAAACAAAATTTTTCTATCAAAAATAAGATATTATCATACCCATTGATCATTTTCTGTTATTTGGTTCAGAAATCCCTGTAATTCTTTCACTCTTTGCATGGCTTTATACTATTTTGTTATGTTTGGTATTATTGTATTTGAAACTATGCTCAACTATAGCAGAGTAAGAGATATTGTGATAGCTACTGTTGATGTCCGGTTGTATTAATGTAAAGTACTATGTTGCCTATGTTGTCCTGTTCTGATCTGCTCTGTTCTGCCCTCTTTTGTTGTATTCTCTTTAAAATAAAATTTTTTTAAAAATTCAGTTTTGACATTTGTGATGGCAGGGCTGGCTGAAAGATAGTGAGTTTATGTTTCAGGTCTCCTCCATTACATCCTTGAGGGAGAGCCAGCTGGAAAACAGTGAGTTCTTGCTCTGTGTCTCTCCGTTACATCATTGATGGCAGGACCAGCTGGAAGACAGTTCAAACTCTGTATCCCTTCATTACATTCCAGGTGGTGGGCTAGGTTGCAGATGGTGAATTCACACTTTGGGCCTCCTCCATAACCTGCTCAGATGGAAGGGCTGGCTGGAAGAGTATAAGACCAATAGTACCTCAGCACTGGCCCAGAGATGAAGCCACATCCTGAGGCTGTATACCAATGGCCTGGAGAGACTCAGCAAGCCCAGCACAGGCCCGGAAAAGAAACCATGCTGCAAGGCTCAGCTGCCACTGGAGGAGTATCCGTGAACCATTGCCTTATGCCTCTTCATCACTCCAGGATCGCCAGATCAGAGAAATCTAGGTTCCTAGTCCAATCCACTAGACTGAGGGACTGGTAGCCAATACAGGAAACACCAGGGATGCAGCAATGGGCTGATTCAGAGGAACACAGGAAAATGTCAAGACAAAGGAGCAAAATACAATCTTAGACCTCCAGCTCACACAGAACAAGGTCAGGAGACACAGACATAGTAGAAATTAGAAGTCATGCAACTTAGTTTTGTATTATTTGGTTAATTTTACATATTTATATCTGATGGTCTGGACAGTGATTTTGAAGATGGAATATATTATGGTAGCCATTATTGATTTCCTATTGTCTTGTTTTGAAGGACTGTATTGCTTTCATTGCCTTGTCTTAATTGCCTTTATTCTGTTTTGTTTGGTATTATTCTCTTTAAAATAAAATTTAAAAAAAGAAAGAAAGAATTGCTGAGCATACCTAAAGAAGACATAGATTAAAAAAAAAGAGGAGCACACAAAAATGATGAAAATCTTGAATGAACAATATAGGAAAGAATTAGTATGCATGAAACAGATTCAAAGAGACATCCAGGAGATTAAAAACTCCATTGAAAGTTATCAAAACTGCTCCAGCAAAACTGAAAATGGAGTTTTAGACCTTGAAGACAGAATTGCAGCTAGCAATCACAAAAGGAAAGGTTTCTTAAAAATACCAAGGAATCAAGAAATAACAGCTGCAAGATGATGCAAAGAAAAATAATATAAGATTAATAAGTGTCAGCAAAAAGCAGGAGGCAACACAAATTACATAAAACAACGATTTTCAGAAGTAATAGCAGAAAATTTCCCAAGCATGGGAAAAGAACCTGACATATAGATAAGTGAGGTATATAGAACTCCAACTAGACATAACTAAAATAAATCTACACCCAGACATATAATAATCAATATTCCAGAAATTTAGCACAAGCACAGCATAGTAAAAGCTGTTAGAGAAAAGAAACAGATCACTTATAATGAAAAGTTCATCAGAATCACAGCAGACTCCTCAACACAAACCTTTAAGTCAGCAAGAGTTTGTAATGAAGTGTTTCAAGTTCCAAAAGAAAACAACTTCTAACACAGATTGATGTACCCTGCAAAGCTATCTTTCAGAATTAATGGAGAAATAATATACTTCCATGACAAAGAACAACTGAGGAAATTTATGACCACCAAACCAACCCTGCAAAGAGTATTGAAAGATATTCTAAAAAGAGATAAAAATGACCACAATTATCAGAACAACAGAAAGAAACCACCAAGTAGGGTAAGCAATTAAACAGAAGGGGGGAAAGTAAGGAACTAACAGCAGGAAAATAACATACCAAAGATAAGTCAATACATATCAGTTATAATCATTGATACAAATGGCTTCAATTCACCAATAAAAATAAACAGACTGGCAGAGTGGGTCAAGAAACAAAGTCCAACAATATTCTCTATACAAAAACACATTTAACTCAAAAGGCAATGGAGAAGAATAAAAGATGCAGACACAACTACAAACACACTCAGCCACATTATCTTTGACAAAAGGGCCAAACACGTATGCTCAAAGAAAGATAGCTTCTTTAATAAATGATGCTTGAAAAACTGGCTTTCCAAATGCCAAAGACTTAAACTAGGTCCATATCTATTACCGTGCACTAAACTAAAATCAAAATAGATCAAAGATCTAAATATTAAAAAAGAAACACTAAATTTTCAGAATAATAAAGTAGGTAGAAACCTTGAAGACATAGGAGTAGGCAGAGAGGTCATAAATGAAAACCAAACCTCATGGGAAATACTTCAAAGAATCTGCAAATGGATCTCATCTTATTAAAAGGCTTTTACACCTCAAAAGAAATGACCAACAGAGTGAAAAGACAACCCATAATCTGGCAAAAAAAATTTAGCCAACTGTTCCTCAGACAAAGGACTTTTATTTAGAACACATAAAGCATTGGAAAATATTAGGCCTCCCAGATTCAAAGATCCAATCCCAAACTGGGCATCTGAGATAAAAATATACTTCTCAAATGAAGAAATACAAATAGCAAATTAATACATGAAAAGATGTTCAATATCATTGATCATTTGACAAATGTAAGTTAAAACCACACTGAGATTCCATCTCACACCAGAAAGAATGGTTATCATCAAAAAATTAACCAATAAAAAATGCTGGCAGGGATATGGGGAAAAAAGAAACACTTCTCCATTTTTGGTGGGAGTGTAGGCTGGTGCAACAACTGTGGAAATCAGTGTGGAGCTTCCTCAAAAGTCTGGGATTGGAGGTCCCATTTGACCCAACTATTCCCCTTCTGAGTATATTCTCAGAGGAATTAAAAACATCATACCACAGTGATATATGTGCACCCATGTTTGTAGCAGCACAATTTGTAATAGCTCCATCTTGAAAACAACCCAAATGCCTATCAACTGAGGAATGGATAAAAGATGTAATATTTTTATACAAAGAAGTACTACTTAGCTACAAAGAAAGATGAACTTGAGGCTTTTATAGATAAATGAATGCAATTAGAGATCATACTCATATGCAAAATAAATCAGACTCACTTGTGCAAACCATATTGTCTCCCTAGTTTAAGATACTAAAAGAGTAAATAGGATCCAAAATGTATGATAGGCATTGTGAAAGAGGAAGGAACTGCTCAAAAGGAAAGATCAACTGGGATGGGAAAAAGGAGAAAAGAAGGAAGAGTGAAATATATATATGACAGCTAAGATAATTGTACTATAAATTCTAATAGTTCAAGAAAGGAACAGTTAGTACTAATATTGTTTGATCAGTTTTGAATGCCTATATCTGGTACTCTGAGCAACTGTTTTGAAAATAACAATATGCAGTTTAATAACCATTTTTAATTGCCCACTATCTTCTTGTTTTTGTTTTTTATTCTCTTTAAAGTAAAAATAATAAATAAATAAATAAATAAATAAATAAATAAATAAATGGAATATAGTAGAAGCAGCAATGAACAAGTCCAAGCCTAGGCCTCAAAAGGCATTGCAACTTCCTATCTTACTCTCTTGGAGCAACGTAGACACGATGTGATCACTCATCCCAAAGAAAGGCTGCTGGAAGATGATAAACCACAGAGATGAGCTGTCCTAACCTTCCAATCCAGCATGACCAAAACCACAGCCAACTTGACCAGAATTACCCGAATGAATCTAGTCCAAATTGCTGAAATACAGTCATGAGCTTAAAAATAGTTGTTTTTTTTTAAAGTCATTAAGTTTGGAGATATTTGTTATTCAGCAAAATATAAGAGGTGACCATTTGCCATCTGCAGACTATATAGATACAACAACATCTAAAAACTCATGGAATAATAAAATAATAATGAAAGGAGCCAATGTGAGCCTAATATGATCCTGGGGTACAGAGTATTATAAGGCCAGCATCATTATTCCCTATACCACAAGAGGAATTAGGTAGAGCTGAGATACAGAACAAGTGAAGGAAGGGATTTTAGTTTTACAACATTACATGAATTTAAGCCTAAATGCTTAAGTTTCACACAGCAAGATCTACTCACCCATGCATTTGCTGTCAGTCTAATCTGATCCTTTCTGCTTTACCTTCTCAGCTGGACGGTATTGAGGGAGAGGTGGATCTATTGACCAGGGGCCAACAGAGAAAATGTTCATGATTGCGTTTGTGGGTTGACTCAGTATTATGCGGGCTGTGGCAACTACAGCCTGAGATATTTTCTTTTAATCACCAAAGAAGATGGTTTCGAGTAGGAGAAAGTGAGAAGCTGGCATCAACTTGGTGCAATGAGAGCAGGCAGAAGCCGGAGTCTGCAGGGACCCTAGAAACTGAGCTCAGCCAATGCGTACTGAGGGAATCCATGCTGAACCACTGCCCAGTGCAGGTGATAACTGAGGCGGTGGCTCTAGAGAAGGCACACCCAGAGCCATACACAGAGTCGTCACAGTGTCACATCTGGAAATGGGATAACAGAACAGACTTTTGAATATGGAACAGAACTTTGTAGGAATGTTTTTAGTAAGTAGAGTAAGAGGATTTTTGAGGGGGAGAAATCAAGGATTAAAACCCAGAAGATGAGTCTTTAAGAGAAAGGAAGGCTTAATGGAAGAAAAAAGAAAAGAAAATTACAAGGCTAGAAACAATGCCAATCTTAAAACCAGATTTATAGACAAATTCAGCATCTTCTCTTTATAGCAAGAATCTGAAATTCCACAGTGCTATGGCTTTACAATGGGCATATTTTAATTTATCAACCTAGATAATCGGTCCAACCTTTCCATCTGAAAACATGCCCTTAACTTGAGGAAATTTTCTTCTGTCATTTGTTCATAAATTTACCTCACTGTTCTCTCTCCCTAAAACTCTCATTATTGAGATGTGGGAACCTTTTATATTTTTTTTCTCCTTTCTAACTATACATCTTTCTTTTTATTCTATTCTGTAGAGATTTCTCTTTTTCACTGCTTTGTTGTTTTGGCTTCTTTTGTTCTTTTAGGATGAACTCACCCCCACCCCCACTTTTGCGTGTAGGAGGATCTTCCTGGTTTCTGGGTGATTTTTGGCTGACTGTATATGTGGCCAAGTCTCATTTGCCAGTGGGTGTTGCTAAAAGCAGAAGCCAACTCTTTCATAGGGGTTCCCCAAATGTATTTGTTGGCCTTTATTCTAAGGTGATTCAGTTTTTTCTAAAAAGGCTCCTCTAATTTTTTGCCAGTGGGATTTAGGCCAGGTTACTGCTACTGAAGGTGGAGATGGTGAGGAGGAGGAGAAGAGGACTGTGGCTATTAATCTTCAGTTGCCTACTTTCTAGGATCCCTCAGGCTTTGCAATTTTGAAAATTGCTGGATACATGTTATACTTTTTACATTTCCACTTGCTGTCTTCCTTCTCTGGGCCTGGTGTTCCTAAGCCTAGAACCTGCCTAGTTCAGTTTTCTCTGCCGATGATATGAAGAACAAGAGTGGAGACTTAGGTTATAACTTCCTCTTTTACAGACATTCAAACAATCTTTCCTTCAGACCCAACTTGTGAGCCAATGGGACCTCTGTGCAAGGAATCTTAAGTCACTGGATTTAGATTTACTTACATTCTATTCTTTAAAATGCTTTGTCTGGAACTTGATTCTGAAAACTGGAAAGAGAATGCATCATTCACTATATGCAAAAATATGAACATTCTTCACTGAGAATCAAGTAATGTGATTTGATTCATTAAAAAAAAAATACAGTTTTTCTTTCAGTACACTTCTGCAGTTCCAAGGAGAATGTGAAGGGTCGATCCATTTTTTCTTATTTGCTATGAGCTGCTCAAGCTATTACTGCATTTTAATTTGACTCATATTTGGGCCAACACTTTCTTATACTCTTTATGTTTTTCTTAGAGCTTCTATAGTTGAATTTAGTGGACAAGCAGAGGATATGTTTGCTAGAATATGAGAATTAAAATATTAATAATATTAAAATAATAAATAATCTAAAACATTTTCAAGAATTTTTCCTTATTTTCCTTGTCTTCCTTCTCTTTACAGAAAGGTGACTATCTGGGTAGAAATGTGGCCTTTTATTCTCAACCTAACACTCAAATCTATGTTTAACTCTGGGAAATATAAACTGTGAAATTCAGATCTAACTTCAGGAAGAATGCTAGGAGGCAAAATGTTTTTGAAAATCAATCCCTTGTTTATTTTTTTTTCTTTTTTTTATTTAAAAGAGAATAAAACAAAAGGGGGCAGTACAGAGCAGATCAGAAGAGGACAACATAGGCAACACAGTACTTTACATTAAGTCAACTGGACATAAACAGTATCTAACACCATATCTCTTACTGTGCTATAGTTGAGCATAGTTTCAATTACAATAATATCAAACATAACACAATAGTATAAAGCCATGCATACAGTGAAAGAATTCCAGGGCTTTCTGAACCGAATAACAGAAAATGATCAATGGGTATTATAATATCTCATTTTTGATAAAAAAGAAAAAAATTTGTTTGAACTATCACACATATTCAAATTCCAATGAGA
>PVJX010022293.1:0-30737 GCA_004027295.1 Dolichotis patagonum
ACAACTTGAGACCCTATTCATAAGCGAAATAAACCAAACTCACATGTGTAAATACCGTATAGCCTCCCTAGTGTGAGAGTTGGAAAGAGTGTATAAGACTTTATGGTAATCATGATTCCCCATCTGATAGCTTTGAAGCCTTTCCATATTTTCATTCATCAGTTGGAATGGTTTTATTATGTTTTGTTTGACTTTATTATGTGTGATGTATGAACAGCCGCTTTGAAGAAAGCAAAAGATTATGGCAGCCATTACTGATTTAATATCACCTTTCTTTGAAGTCCTACCATGCTTCAACTCTGCTATTACCATCAGTTCTATCCTGTTGTGTCTTATTGGGGTTTTAATATATGTGATAGTATAAACAAAATTTTATTGAAAATGTGACATTATAGTAGCCATTGATCATTCTCTGTTATATGGTTCAGAATGCCCTGTAATTATTTCATTCTTTTGAATGGTTTTATACTATTTTGTTATATTTCCTATTATTGTATTTGAAACTATGCTCAACTATATCAGAGAAAGTGATATTATGATAGCTACTGTTAATGTCTGGTTGTCTTATTGTAAAGTGCTGTGTTGCTTTTGTTGTTCTTTTCTGATCTGCTTTGTTCTGACCTCTTTTCTTTTATTCTCTTTAAAATAAAAGAAAACAATTGTTCACAGATGGAACAAATACAGATTGAGCAAGCCTAGAGTGTTCAAGCTCTATCAGAGGGTCTGTTCCCTTATTATTCCTTTTATGTGTAGGATTATTTTTTGGTACTAGCGATTGAACTTATGACCTCGTACTTGCCATGCAGGTTATGTGCCACTGAGCTATGTCCTAGTCCAGGGACTTGGTTATAAAATAGTGCTCCAAGCAGAATCTTCGGTAGTCATCTCTTTTTTAAAAAATAATTTTATTTAAAGAGAAAACATCAAAACAAAACAAAACAAACAGAATAAAGGGTAGCAACAATACAGTATTCCAAGGAAAAAAGGAAAAGAACAACAACAAAAAAAACCTAAGAAATTATTTCTTGACAAATTACATACTGACTTCATGGAAATAGTTGTTCAATTTACAAAGTTAAAACATGTAACATAAACATTCAAACAGTGAGACTGTTAACAGCTCTGCTCCACGATCTGACAAAAACAGCAATATGGTCATCCATCTTACGCATGCAAATATACATGCAATTATATCAAAAGGGTAAAATTAAACACAACAAAACAGAGCAAAGCGGATCACAAGAAAGCAATGTAAGAGACAAAAATTTCAAAACTAGACAATTGGAGATATTCACTTTCTATCATATTGACTCTTGTTTTCTTCCAAATAGTTGTCCATATTTTCACATACAGGGAATTTACATAAAACAACCTAGTATGGAATTGATCTGAGCAGGACAAGGAGGGCATTTCAGGTCTTCACGACCAGACATTAGGGAAGCCAAGAATGGCTGTCACAGTGTCTCTCATTCTTCTCAAAACAGCTGTCCATACCTTAATGTGTGTTGAACTTAAACGAAGCAAAGCAAGCTAAGATCACTTTGAACAGCTTCATTTGCAGGGAACTGCCCGGAGACCGGCATATGGGCCAGGTCTGTTTGGGCCCGTAGCCCCGCCCTTCACCCCCAGGAAGTCTCCCAGAGACCAGCATCTCGGCCTGTCTCTTTGGGACCCGAACCCCTCGGACCCGCAGAGTGGCCTGGGCTGTTTGGATTGGGAATATTGTGAAGACTGGCATCTTGGCCAGGTCTGTTTGGGACCAGGAACTTTGCAGAAACCAACGTTCTGGCCTGACTCTTTGGGACCTGTAGGCCTACCCTTCACTCGCAGGGAACGTTCTGGAGACCTGTGTTGGACAAAGCACGGTGGCCTGGCCTGCCTGAGATTCCACAGGCTCTGGGTTGACCACACCCAGCATTTGCCTTACAACTTAGGGAGCCAGGAGCCCACAGAGGGGAGTTAGGACACTGTGAGGAAGCCAAGAGCCTATGGGGGAGCCACTGCCCCTCCAGGAACTGAGGGTGTAAGAGGTAATTCACCACACATGCAGAGAAACCTTTGGAACACTGCTCAAAATAAGGAAATATAGAATAATGACAAACAGAAAGACCAAAAGGCTGGCTCAAAGCTCTAGCCCTCCCCAAGAAAGCTTAGAAGCCATGTACATAGAAGAAAAAAGAAGCCATACACCTGAAATGTCTGAAATGATATCAAATGAAATAAATATGCAAATAGGGAAAGCTATGGAGAAATTCAAATCAGAAATACTTGACCAGGTAAAAGAAGAATTGATAAAAATAGTGAAAGAAATAATGAACACATCCACTGAAAACACAGCTAAAAAATTAGAGGAACAAAGCAAACAGATAGAATCCCTCAAACAACAATATAAGAAACAAACAGAATGCATAAAGCAGATTCAAAGAGATATACAGGAAATCAAAAATTCTATTGAAAGTTGTAAAAACCGCCAAAATGAAAATGAAGATAGAATTTCAGACCTCGAAGATAAGATTGCAGCCAGTGAGCAGGAAAGACAAGATCTTTTAAAAATAACAAAGAATCAGGAAATAACAATTCAACACCTGCAAGATGATGCAAAGAAAAATAACATAAGATTAATAGGGATAAAAGAAAAGAAGGGGACAGCCCAAATGCTATCAAGACGATATTTACAGAAGTAATAGCTGAAAACTCCCTAAACATGAGAAGAGAAACAGACATCTGGATGAGTGAAGCATATAGAACTCCAAAAAGCCATAACCAAAATAAAACTACACCCAGACACATAATAGTCACCATCACAGAAATCCAACATAAGAATAGATTACTAAAAACTGTTAGAGAGAAAAGAGAGATCACCTATAAAGGAAAACCTATCAGAATCACGGCAGACTTCTCAACACAAACAATGAAATCAAGAAGTGCATGGAGTGAAATATTTCAGATCCTAAAGGAAAACCACTTCCAACCCAGACTGACATACCCTGCAAAACTGTCCTTCAAAATGGATGGAGAAATAAGATACTTCCATAACAAAGAACAGCTGAAGAACTTCATGAACACCAAACCAACCCTACAAAGAATACTGAAAGACATTCTAGATACACAAGGGAGAAAACTACCAAGCAAGGCAGACAATTAAACAGAATGGAGAGCTAAAGACACAACAGCAGAAAGATAACATGACACCAATAAACCAATATATAACAGTTACAACCATTAATGTAAATGGCCTCAACTCACCAATCAAAAGAAACAGAGTGGCAGAATGGATCAAAAAACAACATCCAACCATATGCTGTGTACAAGAAACCCATCTGACACAAAAGCACACACATAGACTGAAAGTCAAGGGATGGAAAACAATGCTTCATGCAACAGGAAACCAAAAAAAAAGCAGGAGTGGCAATCCTATTTGCAGACAATGTGAATTTCAAACCAACAATGATCCAAAGAGATAAAGAAGGTCACTACATACTAGCTAGGGGAAAACTTCAAGCGTCCAAAAAAATGAAATACTTAGGAATTAATCTCAGAAAAGAAGTAAAAGAACTATACAGCAAAAATTATAATACGCTGAAAAAGGAAATCAAAAAGGACCTCAGAAAATGGAAAGACATCAACTGTTCATGGATATGTAAGACAAACATTGTGAAAATGGCCATTCTCCCAAAATTACTATACAGATTCAAAGCAATCCAAATCAAAATACCACTAACATACCTCATAGATCTAGAGAAATCACTCCTAAAATTCATCTGGAACCAGAAGAGACCTAGAATCGCAAGGGCAATTCTAAGCAGCAAAGGCAAGGCAGGAGGCATGACAATCCCCAACTTGAACATACTACAAAGCTACATTAAAAAGTCAACGTGGTACTGGAATGAAAACAGACCCGAGGATCAGTGGAATAGATTGGAAGATACAACCACAACTACAAACTCATTCAACCACCTTATCTTTGATAAAGGGACCAAACATGTTTGCTGGAAGAATGACAGTCTCTTTAACAAATGGTGCTGGGAAAACTGGCTATCCATATGCAGAAGACTAAAACTAGACCCATCCCTATCACCATGTATTAAACTGAAATCTAAATGGATCAAAGATCTAAATATTAAAACAGAAACACTAAATCTGCTGGAAGACAAAGTGGGTAAAAATCTCAAAGATATAGGGGTAGGAAGAGAATTCATGAACAAGAATCAAACTGCACGGGAAATACTTCCCAGAATCAATAACTGGTACCACATCTTATTAAAGAGTTTCTGCACATCAAAAGAGATTTCCAGCAGAGTGAAAAGAAAATCCATAAATTGGGAAAAAATCTTAATGGACAGTCCCTCAGACAAAGTACTTCTGTCTAGAACTTATAAAGAATTTAAAAAACTCAGACTCTCGAAATTCAAAGACCCAATCCAAAAATGGGCATCTGAAATGAATACACAGTTCTCAGATGAAGAAATACGAATGGCAAATAAATACATGAAAAAATGTTCATCATCATTAGTCATGAGAGAAATTCAAATTAAAACCACACTGAGATTTCATCTCACTCCAGAAAGATTGGCCAAGGTAGAAAAGACTACCAACAACAAATGTTGGAGAGGCTCTGGGGAAAAAGGAACTCTTCTTCGGTGTTGATGGGAATATAGACTCATGCAACCCCTGTGGAGGTCAGTCTGGAGATTCCTCAAAAAGTTGGGTTTGGAAGTCCTATTTGACCCAACTATTCCACTTCTTGGTATGTTCCCAGAAGATCTGAAAACATCATACCACAGTGATATGTGCACACATGTTTATAGCAGCACAATTTGTAAGAGCTAGATCTTGGAAACAATCCAAGTGCCCATCAACTGAGGAATGAATAAAAAAGTTATGGTATTTCTATACAATGGAGTACTACTCAGCTATAAAGAATGATCACATTGTGATATTTTAAATGAATGGACATGACTTGAGACCATACTTATAAGCAAAATACACCAAACTCACATGTGTAAATACCATATAGTCTCCCTAGTATGAGAGTTGATAAGAGTATATAAGATTTTATGGTAATCATGAGTCCCCATCTCATAGCTTTGAAACCTTTCAATGTTTTCATTCATCATTTGGAATTGTTTTATCCTGTTTTGTTTGACTTTATTATACATGATGCTATGAACAGCTGTTTTGAAGAGAACAAAACATTATGACAGCTATTGCTGATTTAATACTGTCTTTCTTAGAAGTCCTATCAAGCTCTATTCTTCTATTTCCATTGGTTCTATCTATCACATTGTGTTTTATTGGGATTTGAATATGTGTGAAAGTATAAACAAAATTTTTTTATCAAAAATGAGATATTATAGTACCCATTGATCATTCTCTGTTATTTGGTTCAAAATGCCCTGTAACTATTTCACTTTTTGAATGGTTTTATGCTTTGTTGTTGCATTTGATATTATTGTATTTGAAACTATGCTCAACTATAGCAAAGAAAGAAATACTGTGATAGCTATTGTTAATATCCAGTTGTCTTAATGTTAAGTATTATATTGCCTATGTTGTCTGGTTCTGATCTGCTCTTTTGTCTTATTCTCTTTAAAATAAAATTGAAAAAAAAAGTAAGTGAGGCATACAGAACTCCAAACAGTCATAACCAACATAAATCTACACCAAGACATATAATACTTAAGATTTCAGACATACAACATAAAAACAGAATACTAAGAGCTGATAGAGAAGAGACACAAATCACCTATCAAGGAAATTCTACTAGAATCATGGCAGACTTCTCAGCATAAAGCTTCATGTTAAGATGATCTTGGAGTGAAGTATTTCAAGCCCTAAAAGAAAACAATATTCAACCCAGACTGATGTACCTAGTAAAGCTGTCTTTCAAATTTAACGGAGAAACAAGATATTTCCATGACAGAGAACAATTGAAGAAATTCATACCTACCAAAGAAGTATTGAAAGACATACTAGAAAGAGATAAACATGACCACAATCTCCAGAGCAACGACACAAAGAAACCACCAGCCTGGTCAAAAAATTAAACAAGGGAGGAAAGTGGTAAAATAACCACAGAAACATAATATGGCAAAGTCAAGTCAATACACATCAGTAATAACCATAAATGTTTATGGGCTTAATTCACCTGTCAAAAAAAGCAGGTTGACAGAATGGATCAAGAAACAGGACCCCACAATATGCCATATCCAAGAAAAACATCTGACTCAAAAACAAACTCATAGACTAAAAGGTAAAGGATGGAAAACAGTATTCCATGCAATAGGAAACCAGAAAAAAGCAGGGGTAGCTATTCTGTTTGCAGACAAAGTGAACTTCAAAACTAAAAGAATTAATAGAGATAAAGAAGGCCACTACATACTTGTAAGTGGAAAACTACAAGAGGAAGAACAATTATAAATATATATGCACCAAATACAGGAGCACCCAACTATATAAGACAAATACTAATGGATATGAAAAACCAAATACACAAGAATACAATTGTAATAAGACCTCAATACCCCACTGTCACAAAGAAATAGATCAACTAGACAAAAAGTCAGCAAACAAATAACAGAACTGAATCACACCTGTGAACAAATGGACTTAGTAGATGTTTACAGAATGTTCAACCCAACCACATTCGAATATACATTCTTCTTAGCTGCACATGGAATATTCTCTGAAATAGACCATATATTAACGTATAAAGCATTCCTAAGTAAATGCAAAGAGAGTAAAATTAACCCATGCATAATATCTGATCATAGTGCACTAAAATTGGAAATCAATGGCAAAAAAACTGCAAAACCTGCATAAATAGATGGAAATTAAATAACAATCTTCTGAGCAACCAGTGGGTTACAGATGAAATTAAAGAAGAACTAAAGCAATACCTAAATATAATGAAAATGCAGACACATCATACTGAAATCTGTGGGACAAAATGAAAGCAGTCTAAGAGGAAAATAAATAGCAATACATAGTCACATCAAGAAAACAGAACGAGCACACATAAATAACCTAATGCTACATCTCAAGCTACTAGAAAAGGAGGAGCAAGTCAAATCCAAAGGTCATAGAAGAGAGGAAATTGTTAAGATTAGTGATGAAATTAATGCAATTGAAACTAAAAAAAAACTTTATAAAGAATTAACAAGTCAAAGAGCTGGTTTTTTGAAAGGATAAAATAATTGATATACCTCTAGCCAACTTTATCAAGAAAAAGAAAGAAAAAACACAAATCCATGCAATAAGGACTGAAAAGAGGGAAATTACTACAGTTCCCATGGGTATTCAAAAGATCATGAGCACCTACTTTGAAAATCTCTACTCACATAGGGTGGAAAACACAGAGGAAACAGACAGCTTTCTAGAAACTTGTGAACCACCAAAGCTCAATCAAGAAGGTATAACAATTTTGAATAACCCAATATCAGCTACAGAAATCAAAAATGTTATTAAAAATTTACCAACAAAGAAAAGCCCAGGTCCTGATGGATTCACAGCTGAATTCTATAAGAAATTTAGAGAAGAGTTAACACTCCTTAACATTTTCAATGAAATTGAAATAAAAGCAGTCCTGCCTAAATCATTCTAGGAGGCAAGTATTATCCTTATACCAAAACCAGAGAAAGATGCAACCAGAAAGGAGAACTACAGACCAATCTCACTAATGAACATTGATGCAAAGATTCTCAATGAGATACTGGCAAATAGAATGCAGCAAATCCTCAAGAAGATTATACACCATGACCAAGTGAGATTTATTCCAGGAATGCAGGGATGGCTCAACATACACAAATCAATAAATGTAATACATGACATCAACAGAGCCAAAAATAAAAATCACATGGTCATCTCAATAGGCACAGAAAAAGCTTTTGATACAGTCCAACACCCTTTCATGATAAAACCCTACACAAACTCAGAATAGACGGTATGAACCTTAATCTCATAAAGGCCATTTATACCAATCCAACAGCAAACATTACACTAAATGGACAAAAACTGAAAGCCTTCACACTAAAATCAGGAACAAGACAAGGATGTCCACTATCACCACTCCTATTCAATATAGTTCTAGACATACTAGCCAGAGCAATCAGACAAGAGGGGGAAATAAAAGGAATAAAAATATGAAAAGAAGAAATTAAATTATCATTATTTGCAGATGGCATGATCCTCTACATAGAAGACCCCAAGAACTGCATTAAAAGACTACTAGAGGTAATAAACAAATTCAACAATGTAGCTGGATACAAAGTCAACACTCAAATATCAATTGCATTCCTGTACACAAACAACTCACAGAGAGACAAATTATGCAAATATCACCTTTAACAATACAATAGCATATAAAAAATGAGATACTTAGGAATCAACCTAACCCAGAACGTAAGAGATCCATCAATAGCATTCCTGTACACAAAGAAATGACTCATTGAGAGAGAAATTATGGAAATATGATCTTTCAGAATAGCATCTTAAAAAATCAGATATTTAGGAATTAAACTAAGCAAGAATTTAAAGATCTATATGCTGAAATTTATGCTACTGTAAAAAAGGAGATTGAAGAGGATATTAGAAAATGGAAGGATATCCCCTGCTCTTGGTTAGGAAGAACCAAAATTGTGAAAATGGCCATACTCCCAAAACTGTTATACAGATTCCATGCAATCCCAATCAAAATACCATCAACATACCTTACAGATCTAGAAAAAGTATTCCTAAAATTCATCTGGGAACAGAAGAAACCTAGACCAGCAAAGACAATTCTTGAGCAACAAAGGCAAGACAGCAGGCATCTCAATCCCTGTTTTGAAACTATACTACAAAGCTACAGTGATAAAATCAGCATTGTACTGGCAAAGAATTAGACCTGAGGATCAATGGAACAGATTAGAAGATGCAAACACTACCACAAAGACACTCAGCCACCTTATATTTGACGAAGAGTCTAAACATGGAGCTGGGGATTTAGCTCAGTGACATAAACACTTGCCTGGCAAGTGCAAGGTCATGAGTTCAACCCCAAGTACCAGAAAAAAAAAGTTTCATAGAAAGAGGCTAAACATGTTCACTGGAAAAAAGATAGCCTCTTTAAAAGTGGTGTTGGAAAAATTGGGTTTTACATGCCAAAGACTGAAAATAGACCCATGCCTATCACCATACACTAAACTCAAGTCAAAATGGATCAAGGATTTAAATATTAAAACAGAAAAACTAAATCTACTGGAAGACAAAGTAGGTAAAATCATTGGAGACTTAGGGGTAGGGAGAGAATTCATGAATAAAATGCAAACCGCATGAGAAATATTTCAAAGACTTGATAACTGGAATTGCATATTACTGAAAAGTTTTTGCACTGCAAAAGAAATCACCAACATAGTGAAAAGAAAACCTACAGAATGGGAAAGAATCTTAGCCAACAATCCCTCAGACAAAGGACTTATATCCAAAACATATAATTAACTGAAATATATCCAGCCCCCCATATTCAAAGACCCAATACAAAATCAGGCTTTGGAAATGAACACACAGTTCTCAGATGAAGATATACAAATTGCAAAAAATACATGAAGAAATGCTCACCATCACTGGTCATTCAAGAAATGAAAATTAAAACAGCACTGAGATTTCATCTCACCCCAGAAAGAATGGCTGCCATCAAGAAAATGACTGATAATAAATGTTGGCGAGGCTGCGGGGAAAAAGGAACACTCCTCCACTGTTGGTTGGAGTACAGACTGGTGCAACCACTGTGCAAATCAGTATGGAGATTTCTCCAAACAAACTAGGATTGGAAATTCCATTCAATCCAGCTATTTCCCTCCTGGGTATTTTCCCAGAAATATTGAAAACATCTGGTCACAGAGATATATGTGCACATATGTTCATAGCAGCACAATTTTGTGATAGCTAAATCTTGGAAACAACCAAAATGCCCATCAACCACAGAGTGGATTAAAAAAGTGTGATATTTTTATACAATGGAATACTACTCAGCCATAAAAATGATGATCTTGGGGCCTTTATAGGTAAATGGAGCCAGCTTGAAAATATCCTCAGTAGTGAAATAAACAGGACTCACATGAGTAAATATCACATTATCTCTCTAGTGCAAAAAATAACAAAAAATAACCCAATACTGGGATCCAAAGAGTATGATAGATACTGTGAAAGTGAAAGGGAAGGAAAGTGCTCTAAAGAGTGTAATGAAATGTATAGTGTGTAATATAGTTAATCATATTACTGAATTTCTGCTGGAACATTGAATAGAAGGATTTGTGCTGTCAAAGTTTGAGTGTCTAGCCACTATTTATGCTTTGGTTTTGTAACTTTGGCAACCATGTTTTGAGATGACAACGAGAAATGTATCAACTGGTGATTCTATGATAATTTTTTTTCCTTTGAATGTCTTGAATATGGTATTGCTCTAACCTTTTCTGCTTTTCTATTCTAATTTTCTTTTTATTTATTTGAAAAAATCAAAAGAGAAGAAAAATATGCAATATAACAACCATTGTTAAATTTGTTTCACTCGGTTGTGAAAAACCTATATTGACATTGTTCTGAGTTTGTTGTTGTTGTTTATGCCTTTTGCTTTTCATTCTTTTCTGACTTTTCTCTTTTTTAAATAAAAAAACACAAAGTCAACATGGAAAAATCAATAGCCTTACTGTAACAAGGAAACAATGACTTTCAAAGTACCATCAAAGAAATGAAATTCTAGGAGTCAGTCTAAAGAAGGAAGTAAAAAAGCTTTACAGTGAAAACTACACTATACTGAAAAATGAGATCAAAGAGAATGTCAAAAATGGAAAGAGATCCTTTGCTCTTGGATATGAAGAGCTATCATACTGAAAATGGCCATATTCCTAAATTTGTTCCACAGATATAAGGCAATCTCACTCAAAACTTGCAGTATATCTCATAAGATTAGAGAAAACAACCCTAAAATTTATTTGCTATGAAAATAAATGCAGAAAAGCAATGGAAATTTGTACAACAAACTCAATGTAGAGCATATCAAAATCTCTGTTGGGAAATTATGCTACAAAAGTACTATGATATAAACAGCACAGTGCTGGCAAACCACAGACCTGAGAATCAATGGAAAAGATTAGAAGACACAGAACCAATTCCTGACCTTATTTGTGATAAAATTGCCTAAAAATCCAGTAGAAAAAATTATTTAATAAATTGTGCTGGAAAAACTTGTTTTGCACATACCAAAAACTAATATCTATCACCAACCATATATTTCACTATCCACTAAAATTGAAATGGGCCAAGAATCTAAATATTAAAATGGAAATGTTAAATGTACTGGAAGCTGGGGATTTAGCTCAGTGGCATAAGCACCTGCCTGGCAAGTGTGAGGTCATGAGTTCAATCCCCAGTACTAAATAAATAAATAAATTTACTGGAAGACAGAATATGTAGAACTACTGTAGACATTGGTTTAGGCATATACTTCAAGAGAAATAAGTTGATTGAACAAGAAAGTTTACAAATAATCCATAATTGGATCTCATCTTATTATAAAGCTTTTCCAGAGCAAGAAAAACTATCAAGTGAGTAAAGACAGAGATCACATCATGTGAAGATATTTCTACCAGGTATTCAACTGACAAAGGAATACTATCTAGAATTTATAAAACAGTCAAAAATCAAGCTTCTCAAATGTAAAGACCCAATACAAAAATGGGAATCTGAAATAAACAGACACATCTCAGATGAAAAAGTAGAACTGACAGATAAGTGTATCAAAAATGTTCAACACTATTGGTCATTCAAGAAATGCAAATTAAAACAAAAGCTGTGTTTCCATTTCACTACAGAAAGAATAATAATCATCAAGAAATTAACCAAAACAAATTACTGTGAGGACACAGTGACACAAGAACACTTCACCACTGTTATTGGATTGTATACCTGTGCAACCATGGTGGAAATCAGTGGGGAGATTCCTCACAAAACTATGACTAGAAGCTCCATCTAACCCACCTATTCCCATTATTGGTAACTTTCTGAAAGAATTAAAAGCATCATACCACAGTGATATATGCACACCAATATTTATAGTGACACAGTTTGTAACAGCTTAATCTTGAAAACAACTCAAATCTCCATCAACTGATGAATATATAAAGAAGATGTGTTCATTTACACACTGCAATATTACTCTGTGATAAAGCATGATGAGGTTCAGACATTTTTAGGTAAAGGGATATATATTAAAACCACAGTCCCAAGTGAAAAAATGGAACACAGATGTGTAAATACTGTATTGTTCATTTATAATAGGTATTGTAAGTTAGAAAGAAAATATTCACTGGGCAGGGGAACTAGAGAGGGAAGATGTGGAATGAAAGGATGGGAAAAGAAAAAAATGAAAATATAAGGAAAAAATGAAACAAAACTCATAAATAAGGAATGGTAGAGAGGTTGAAAGAAGGATAGAAAAAGGGGGGGAAATAATAGAATCAATTTATATCACATAGAGATACAAATTCCTTAAGATGAATGTACTCAATATGCATACCTAAACTGTACCAATAAAACAATTCACAGAATCAAATCACAGTGGTGACACAATGTAAAAGAAAGACAATGTATTATATACACACAAAAGAGTACTGCTCAGCCATGAAGAAAATAAAAGAGTTATTTGTAGATAAATGAATGAATATTGAGATTCTAATACTAGGTGAAAAAAGACATAGAATGTTTAATATAAAATAGTTTCTGTAACATGAGAGACTAAACATATAAATAATGAAAAGAGAAAAAGAAAGAGATGTTCAGGCAAAGGGAGACAGAGTGTGTGAACATGGGAGCAGCACCTGGGAATGGAAGACTAAAGAGTAGAAGGCAAAGGGGAATAAAAATGATCAAGATGTAAAATATGTATGAATCAGCTTATAAGATGAATATACCTTTTATGAATTGTAAACCTACTGCAAGACATATTACCTGCCAGGGGGAGAACGTTCTCCTTTCCCCATTTCCCACAGTCTGCAATAGATCTTGTTGTAAAAGCATCACATGTAGTGCATGGGCCACAGCATACACAGCATTGTATATATTGTAACTTGTATCACTCATGGTGGGGTTAAAACGATTTGCAGGCAACCATGCCAAAGAGGCATTGGGTGTGCAATTCTTCAATGAACAATCAGATTCTGATATCAAGCAATTGAAATTCCAGTACCAATACTGATGGAAGAAAATGTCTTCTGAGTACTTGGTGGGATTTGCTGTCTGAATAAAATGTTTGAATCCAGAAATTTCCTTGTGGTGATTGGAAAAAATAATTGTCCCATGGAATGAGTCAAGCAAAAACTTTTTCCCAGCCATGTCTGCATGCCATTGTGAGTTTGTTACCCAAACACTCCATGTCACTAAATGGAGCCCTATGTTATTGTTTATATGATTTAGACTCTCAGTATCATAGTAAATGATAACCACATTTACAGCAGATGATTCTCCTGCTAGGAATTCATATAGTTGTGTATGTGCCATGTATGATACAGCATCATTTTTAATCATTTTCCAAAATGCCATGCATGCTCTGTTCCTGTCCATCTCTGTTCTCATATCTGAGAGGAACTGAAGCCCTTTTGGACCTTCTGTAATGACCAATCCCACCCAAGTCCAGCTGAAATGAAGCATCAAAGACACCATGCCTTGGGGCAGAGATGTGTCCTTTGGAGCCATTTGATACAGAGAAGGAAACTGGTTATTGTCACTCAGGATAGGATCAAAAGAGCCATAGGTCAGCTGAAAAGAAATTCAGGGGTGATACAAATAGAATTTCAGAAAAACACAATCATGGATATGAATGGTATTAAAAACAATATGGAGATACTTTTCTCGCCATGTATGGAATTATTTCACTTCCTCAAAGATTTAGATTTTGAATCACTCATCAGACTCTGACCTTGTGGATACTCCTTTCCTTTCACCTCTCCCTCTTTCCTGCTATAGATGAAGAAAGTTAGGATACACATAATTGTATATATTGTAACAATTTCTATGTCCTTACTGTTTAAGACTAATAGCTAAACAGTGTCTTTTGTTTTTACCACCTGTAGGAACTTAAGAAAGGCAACAAAATACACCCAACTTCACGAAATCTATATACCCTCACCTGAGGAAATTTGTAGAGCTCCAGGAGTGGTCCAGATTGAGAAGCTGTTGCCAAGGATGTTCCTGTTAGTAATGCTACAGACTTGCTCTCTCTCCCACATGTGTAGTTAGGGATCCCATCCTGTTCCATGTGCAAAATGAGGACATTCTGTACTGCATTACCATGACTGTACAGGGAGTTATGGGACTCATAGCCCAGAGATATGTTGGGTAAAAGATGGGGATTTCCATTGATCTCCTCAAGGGCAAAAATGAAAGCAAGAACATTTTGATAACTTTTGAGCATAGGCCTGCAGAGAAAACATAGAGATCCTTAGGGAAATGACATGATCCTTCATTGTTCTGAAATCCAGTGTAACACTCACTTATGTACAGAATGGTTGTTTTCTTCCCCCCAAATTCATATATTAAAACACTAAGCCTGGAAACTGTGTGGTTAGAAGGCTATGTTTTGGAAGCTAAGTAGCAATAGATGGTTAGGTAGGTCATAAGGGTGAGTGTCTTATGAGACTAGGGTTCCTTTAAGAGAACAAAAAGAACATCATCCTTCTATCATGTGAAGCCATACTGACATGATCACCACTCATAAACTAGAATGCATACACTCTTAATCTTCATAATATCCAAAAATATATTGTAAATTATGGATATTTTGAACATACATTTCATGCTAAATTTCTATAAAGATAGGTAAGTTAAACAATATTTAAAATAAAGAAAAACACTAAAAATTTTAATGTGTTTTTATAAGAGCTGGATCTTGTATTTCATTTGATTTGATATTTAAAGCAAGCTACACAATTTAGACTCATGGAAGCCCTTACTCAATTATTTCCACACAGAAGAATTTGCCCCAGTTTACAAAGGGAGTAGAAGAATGAGAAACAGATTATATTTATGGTGGGTTTTGTACATATTCTCTTGCATAACCAATTAAAATTAATGTATGTGTTACTATAACATTAAATATTTTTATTCTACTAATGATATACTGATGAAGTACAAATATTAAAAAGGGGAGAACTAGAAGGAGGAAGAGGTGGAGATGTGTCTGTACGTAAGGAATTGGGACACTCAGAGCAATATGGCATCCATGAGTATCTTCTGCTGTAGCAGAAGCCTGAAAATTGAGGTGCCTGAGCCTTTGCCCCATGAAAGGTAACACATCTGCCACCATCAAAATTAGGAACCTCACACCCATTTCAGAGATCCTATGGAGATGGAATATTGGAAATGGAAACACATTTGAGAGAAGAAAAAGAGAGACTTGAATAAAAATCTTTACGAACCTAAGATCACATTGAATGATTTTAAGTTTCTCATTTTTTTCAGTACTGGGGTTGGCCCAAAGGTGTCACAGTGAGTTAAATGACCAGGATATTGTATGTCATTTTAATTTAGGCAGAATCTCACTAAATCACTGAGTTCTCTAGGCTCAACTCTGAAATTACTGTGCCCCAGACTTTGTGAGTATTGGGATTCCAGGCATGAGTCATTAGACTTGGATTTATCATTCTTTTTAATTTTAAAACATATGTATAGTACTAAAGTAAAAATTATCCCCTATGGCAGTGATTATTCTAAACAGCATAACTGTTTAGCTAATTTCAGCAATAACATCTCTTTGTTTGATTTTAAGAGTCATCTTTTGTGTTGAATCTTACTTAAAAACTCAATACAAAATCACATCTTGATAATGTTCCCTGAGTGCTTAAGAATTAATTTTGTCAATTTTTTATTGTCCTACTCCAAAGAGAAGCCAGGGCCTTTTACATACCAGGCAAGTGTTCTACCACAGAACACATCCTAAGAACCGAACACGTACTATTTCACTGAGAGGGTGAACTGGCTGGCATAGAAACATGACAGTGGAAGTGGACACAAGAGGCTGCTCAAGGATGTGGAGGAGCAAACTATAAATGGGACTGGGATAGTCCTCAAGCTGTCTGATGTCACCACAGCAACTTAGATGAAAGGTACACCCAACCAACCTATCTTCAAAAAAGTGCCAAATACCTTCAGTGAAAGGATAGTCTCTTTCATATATAGTACTAGAAAAACTGACTTTCAACATCCCAAAGATAAAAATTAGAGCTATGTCTATCACCAAATTAGCACTATAGTCAAAATGAATCAAATATTTAATCATTAAAACAAAAATGCTAAATTTTCTGGAAGACAGAACAGGGAGAACTCTGGAAAAATAGATACAGACAAAACCCTGGCTATCACAAAGAATCAACAACTGGGATCTCACCTTATTAAAATGCTTTTGTACAGAAAAATAAGTCACCAGTAGAGTGAAAAGACACCTGCAGAGTGGGAAAAAATTTATGCTATCTGTGCTTCATAGTAAGGACTAATATCTAGAATATTTAAAGAATTCAGAAAAATATGAGGATCCTGAAAATTTAGAGACCCAATCCAGAACTGACATATGAAATGAATAAACATTTCTTAGGTGAAGAAGTATAAATGGCAAATAAATACATGTGAAAATGTTCAAATAATTTGTCAGTGAAAGATACAAATTAAGACAAACTGGGGATTCGATTTCACACTAGAAAGAATGACAGCTATGAAGAAAACTACCAATTAGCAATGCTGGTGGACTTTCTTTCCCTTTCAATACAGTATATATTGTATATTTTTGATCTTGTTACTCTGTGTTTTTTTTACACTAGGAAGATAGTATAATATTTACACATATGCATCTGAAAGTGCTCTAAAGTAAATAAACACTAGGATATGGGAAAGGAGAAAAGAAGGAAGAGATTTATGTATACATATGTACACATATGTATGTGTGTATGTGATATATATACATGATAGATAACTGTTTTACTAATCTCTGTCCATCATAAAAAGCTGTGTTTCATTGTCAGATTTAAGCATTTTTTCATACCTATATCTTGTAATCTAAACTGCTTGCAAGATAACAATATGCAGTATATTCAATAGTGCTAATTTTCTATTTTTTTCTTTGGTCAAACTCACGACCTCATGTTTGCCAGTTAAGCACTTATGCTACTGTGCTAAATCCCTGCCCCCCATTCTTTTTTTTTTTGTACTGGGAATTGAACTCACAAACTTGCATTTGCCAGGCAGGTGCTTGAGTCACTGATCTAAACCCCTGGTCCCTAATTTTTTTTAATACTGTATCATTTTGGGAGGGTTGTTTTTAAAAATAAAAAAAGAGAAATGCTAGTGGGGAAGAAAACTACCATTAGCAATGCTGGTGGTAGCAATGCTGGTGTCAGTGGTAGTGAAGACTGGTGCAAGCATTGTGAAAATCAGCATGGAGATCCCTCAAAAATGCACCTAGAGGTGTCATTTCAGTTGGCTATTCCCCTCTTTTGTATCTTCCCTAAAGAAGCAAAGGCATCATACTACAGTGTCATATGCACACCCATGCTTATAGATGCAAAATTTGTAACTTCTAAATCTTAGAAACAGCCCAAATGTCCATCAAGTGATAAATGGATAAAGAAGATGTGGTGTTTTTACAATAGAGTACAACTCAGCCATAAAGAAAGATAAACAAGATATTTCTAGGTGAGTGGATTTGGATGTTGAGATCATACTTGTAAGTAAAACATCAAATATAAGTAAATATTGCACTGTTTATCTGGTGTGACAAACCAAACATGGAAATAAGGACCACAATATGTAGTAGATAGTATGAAGAAGGAAGGATATGGTCACCTGGGAAGCAGAACTAGGTGGGGGGAGGAAAAATGAGGGAATGGAAAAGAAATAACATAAGAGAAAAAGAAAAATGGGACCAAATGCTTTGTAAATCAAAAAAGATAAAGGATTGAAGGGAGGATAAAGAAATAGGGAAAAACAGAATTGTGATAGCTCATGTACAGGGCCCAAGTCTGTATAAAGAAAATGATTCATGTGTATTTAAAGTGTAGGAGTCAATTGAATTAAATTTGAAAAAGAAAAGAAAAGTGAATTTTCAAATAAAGTATGTCAAGTTGGGTTTTTTGAGAGAAAGACAGACAGACATACAGACAGAGAATGAATCACACATTTTATACCTGGAAGGGGAAAAAATGGGAGAAGCAGGAATAGGCAGAAATCTTTCCCCAATACCTCTTGAAGATCCTGGTGAATAAAAACATCCCTGCTCATTGACATATAACAATGCCACCACTCAGTAAACTCACCAGGGGATTCTGCTTCACAGTAGAATTTGAAATTTTTTAAAAATGTTGTGATACATAAAATACATTCAAAATCAGGGAAAAAGTCATTAATACATTCTGTGTTGATATAGCCTTCAAAATTTGTTTCAATGCAAGTTAGTTGAAAGTTAGAACCAAAACTGTATGAACATTGGTTTAAAAATGTAAATTATACCTGGATAACCTGGATTCAGAGAGAAAACAAGGGAGAGAAAGCATATTGAAAGGTTCATCTATCACTTGGAGCCAATTAGAGATGACATAGATTGCAGGCTTGTGGTAGCTGCTCCCATAAAACTGAAAAACTTAAAAGTGACCCAGTCACTATGATAGTAACCTACTGTTTACCAACACATATCTAGGTATAGCTGTTATGGCAGACAAAGATGATTATTAACAGTATGGATGATTGTATAATGCCCTGTGTTTTAACATTTTGTTACAATGAATCTGATAAACTTTTGTAAGATCTATAACAGTAAATTCTCTCCATCCCTAAACAAAAATATATGCATAGAAATTATGTTAACCCTAATTAATCACATATTGATGAATCACATAAATTGATTACTTAAGAATCACAAATTATTTTCCTTGAAAACAGAGAAAACCTATTAATATAAATTGGAACCAATTTTTGAAAACTAAGAGAACTGTTAATAATAATCAGAAACTAAAATGTCCAAAACAGTGATTGTTTCATCAACCAGAGACTTTCAGATTGAATGACATTTTATGTAATGTGATAGATTTCAAATTGAGTTTTGTAAATTACACACACATGCACATATTTTAATTTAAAGTATAATATAGTTCTTTATTTTGTTTCTTGGGAAGTTCTGTTATAATACACACAAATGATTTAAAATATGAACAAATTGGAACACAGTCATTTTATTTGTTTGAATTCACTGATTTTAATTAGAGAACATATATCTACATATTTATTACAATCCTGCCTGCATCAAGTAGGTATTTCTTGTACCCATAGTTATGGAAATGAGAAAGTAGAACCCATTTGGAGAATAGATACATACATGTACTAGTGAGATTAAAACTCTTAAACTGAAAAGATGTAATTTTATGTAGACATAGAAATCATCAGGATGATATTGAAATGAATAGGAATATATATTGTTATGTAAAAATATGTTAAAGGAACACAGAAAAATAATAACAATATTATCATAATGTACTAATAAGTATGTGTGTAGGTATACAGGATGTTGTGAAAATTACCTTAAAATTATTGTACCCAGTATATTTATGTAAGGTGAACAAAAGCCTCCTTTAAAAGTATTGCATTTATGTTTGCAGCAAAATGTTGCTGCAAAGAAAAATATGTTTGTATATATACAATTTGTCATAAAGTTTTTTACCTTTTCCTTCTGAAGTCAAGAGTGACATAAACATTCCCATGATCATCTAAAGATGTTTTCCTAGTGGCTAAGTCATCCTGGGCATAAAGACCTGCTGAAGTAGCAGGGATGTTCTTCTCAGGCACTGACAGGAGTACAGCACTTGCTTCTGGAAAAGTCCAAGTGCTATATAGCAGAGCTGTTCCCTGAGCTGGAATAATGGACCACAGAGGACCAGAGGAATAACAGGTAGCCTCCCCTCTCTTCTCTCCTCACCTTTTCTCTCCTCCCCTCTCTTTCCCTCTCCTCTTCTCTTCCCTGAGGGTATAACCCAAAATCTCCTTTCAGCACATTTGAAATAAGTCAGACCTCACTTGATAAAGACCTATTCCTTTTTCTCTACTCTTCTCACATATTTCCTAGCCACACTGGGAATCTTCCAGCTAGAATTCTCTCCAGATGATGTAACCAGAATCACTCAGTAGCCCACTGCTGGACCTTGGAGATGTGTCCATCAGTGACCTCCATGCCATGCTTCACTTGGCTTGTGAAGCCATTACCTGTGCAGAGTTCAAAGTCCTGATGCCTCCTTCACAATGCAAAGCCACATTGCAGTAGTCTCAGTACTGAGGTGATGCCCTGATTTAAAAAAACCCAGTTTCCATTTTCAAGAAGTATAATTTTTAGCACAGTTCAGTGGATTCAGAGCACATTACCCTCACCTAAACTCATTAAAAAACATGAGCTCTGTGTGCTAGCTAGGAAACAATAATCAGCAGCAAATATCAGAATTAAAGTTTATACTTTAAACAAATAATTACATCAAATACATTTTGGACATTTACAGAGCAATAAGCCTCCCAGATGTAGTGACACATGCCTGCATAGTTTTGAATTCACATCTCACTAGGAGATTCTGATATAATGGTTTCTTGTATCCCATACATTGCTGCCAATCTATGTGACACACCTGTGTCTTGTCTTAAATGCATAAATACCAGGAAATTTTTAGTTCCTGGATAAACTTTTAGTTCCTGGATAAGAAAAGATATGCAATAAGCACAGAGATTACTGTTGCAAAGATATCACAAACAGAATCTCTACCAGCTCTAATTCCAAATGTAGGCAAACACCACAGCAGCCTTTGTAGGTTTACACACCAGCACACATCCCTTTTTTCACAGGAAATCCATTTTTTCACAGTGACATCCCTTTTTTCACAGGAACGCAATCATGCTTCTGTGAAAGCAAGCTCCATTTATTAATCTTAGTTGAACTACGGACCTAATTTGATAGCAATTACAAATGGACTGTACATGAGAAACAGAATCAAACTGGCACATATAATCTCACACAGTGTGGATCCCTTATTCTTGTCATAGCTGCAGCTGTGGGGGTGAAGGATCACACCTGGCTTAAAGGCTGATACACAGATTCTTCCTAAGTGTGAGTGAATTTCTACAATGAAGAGTCTACTGATGCAGGTGGGGCATAAACATGAGTGAGAATGCATGTAATTTTAGGCATGATTAAAGGAGGTATTATTGGATCCTGGCCTTTATGAAATGGGCACTTGGCTTCAGACACATGATACTAAACTCAATGCAGTGATTGTGATTTTGTTTCTAGTGGACAAGGCTTCATACTATGTAGTGACAACTCAGATATGAAGAGATGCATTTGTAATATACTAAGGTGGAAGGTGGTGTCTTCTCCTTTCTAACTGTGAAAACCAAAAAGAGAAAAAATAGAGTTCTGTTGAGCTGTAAGTAGAACAGACATTGGAGGGATTTATCTATCCAAACACAGACACCCTGGGAATGGTCCATCCTGAGAATCAAGCAGAAAATGTCACTTATGGCATGTCAATGAAGTCCTTACTAGGCTCTATGTGACTCACACCTGAGAAGTACACATGGAGGAAAAGGGAGAAAAACCCTCCAATCACCACATCTCCATCCTTGTGCATGAGGTCCTGCCAAAGATGCAGTCTTCTTTTCCTGAGCAACGCATAAAGAGAAGTTGCAAGAGGAAGATGAGACTCAATGGGAACATCTTAGAAATGCCTGCCCAGGCACAAGTCTAAGTGAAGACAGAACTGGCAATGTCAGCCATATAAACACATTTATGGTGTGAATGTTTGTTTGTCTTTTGGCTTGGACTCAGGTGGATGCTGTAATGATCCCATTTTTCAGCAAAGGTACCTCCATGACTTGAAGGACTTTTCCTCCTTATTCCCCTGAAGCTATACACCTATGCAGTGTCAATGAGCTACTTTTATGGATGTCATATGGGATGTTCGAAGTGACTTGCAACAGATTACCCAATATTAGGTGTTGAAATGGTCTGGAAAGAGCCATGGTCAGTCAGGTATGGTTAGGAATTACATTATCCAAAGATCAAGTCAGGAATTTCTACTTACATACATTCAGTTTTCAGGGAAGCCACAATTATTCCCTTTTTGGTCCATGCATGTCTGTGTCCAATTGACATGTTCTAAAATTTGCAGCCATACACATCCCCATGCCACATGGAAGCAGAAACACAGTGAATGTACAAATTCCAAATTAGCAAGTCAAGATCAATGCAGAAGTAATGTACATTTCTGAATCATAAACATTGATATCCTTCCTACTGCTCAGTACTTTGAAACATGTTAAGTCTGTGCTTTAACAGATTGTGATGATACATTTCTCTACCTATTACCTTATATTTCCACATTATTTATGTTTCTGTGAAAAAAGTGTCATGTGCAGAAATTGCTTTCTTTACTCATTCTTACAAAAAGCTGAACAGTGTGCACAAAATATTATTTTAAAATGACACACTTGGGCTGGGGGTTTAGCTCAGCGGCATAAGTGCCTGCTTGGCAAATGTGAGGTCCTGAGTTTGATCCCCAGCACCAAAAAAAATAAAATAAAATAAAATAAAATAAAATAAAATAAAATAAAAAATGACACACTTTCCTTAGTTCAACTCATATCAAAAGAGGGATCTTTAAAGATTTTTAAGTTTTGTGAAGCTTATACATGCCAGTAGATGGAATCATAAAGTATTTATAGCTCCCTGTGCTCATAATTTCATAATTCTTTAATGATCTACAAATGCTTGTTTTACTAAACTATCAGCCACCAGTTTCCCATTTCAATTCAATTTCCCAGAAAATGCCAAAGCAACTGACCAACTCTGAAGCAAAGGTTTTACTATTGGTACTTATTCCTTATATAATTAAGTAAAAGTAAAAGAATATCAGAGGGAGTTATCTCTCAAACTTTGTTACATAGAACCTTAAAATTTATTGTTATATGGACTGTATATTACATATTCAATAAAATGAAGATATATTTATGTATTCATTGAAATATAGATTCAGTACTTCTGAGATAGGACCCATAAATCTGCATTAGAGCCAGAAACAGAGATTTTGCCCTTAGTTGAAAGTACTAATACCATGATTTGTTTTACTATTTCATGCAAAGTTACTCCTTGCTCATTACATAAATACCAAACCAAATATTTTCATTTCAGGAATCATTTAAGACTACAATGCATGTATGAGTTTTTTCCTGAACTAAAACCTCAATATTTAGGTTTAAGTGCAGTGTTGGCACTTTGCAATAAGTAAGTAGATCTTGAGTTGCAGTTTGGGCACTGATTTCTAAAATGCTTGCCACCACTGGTCTAATCTGTTTCCTATGAAGTTGTATTTTGAAACAGTTAGTTAACTTCAAAAGTATTTGTGTTGCAAACAAGAAGTCACAAACTTGGAGTAAAAATCTTTGAGTTCCAAGTTTTATACAAAGGCTTTAAACAATTTAAATAGGAATATTTCTTGTTAAAAAAAAATGGTATGCATATGGCTTATGATACAATTCTGATAAAATATACTATGTACAATATTATTAAAGAGAATTCTTTTATCAACTACTTAATCAAGTGGGGCAGTGATCTTTAATAGAAACACTGAGCCATGTTTCTCCACTGGATACTGCTGAGTGAGTTTGTCATCACTTTAGATCAAAGTACCTACACTGCTGAAAAAACACCACTTCAGCCTGGCACTAACAATATATTATGGTAACAGGAGTGTGGTAATTCTCTCTTGTATAAATAGTTATTTCAATTTTGATAACAGTGATATTTTTTATTTTAATATTTTGTGATTTTTATTTTAAAGACAATAAAACAAAGGAAAATAAAACATAATAAAGCCAATCAAAACAAAAGAGTGTAAGTAAGCCTAGCAACACTCTTTCCATCCAGGGAGCTGAGGCTGCATGAGGTGAGTTCCAGCACATCTGTGCTGGCTTGCAGAGAGCTTTACATCATAACTCCCAGCAGTTAGGAGCCCAGCCAGTTTGCAGAAACCCCACAGGTGACAATGGACCATGTTGGCCTGGCCATGCTGGCCTGGCCATTTTGGTGCCAGTCAGGTGTTGGCCTCACTGGACTATGCCTAATGCCTTTTTTTCAATCCAGGGAGCTGAGGCCACGTGAGTTCCAGGAGCCAAGGGCACATGAGCTAATTGGCAACATGCCCAGAAGAAGCTTTGGAACATTGCTCAAAATGTGGATATATAGGAAAATGACAAGATGAAAGACCAAAATGCAATCTCAAACCGCTCGCCCATCCCAACAGAACCTAGGAGATATGTACATAGAAGAAAATGTCATATACCTAAAATGCCTGAAATGATATCAACTAAAATAAAGAAACAACAGTGGGAAGCTATAAAAGAACTCAAATTACAAATAATCTCCAATGTAAAAGAACAAATGATAAAGGTAATTAGAGAATGCTGAACACATCTGAAGAAGACACAGTTTAACAATTACAGGAATAACACAAAAAGATGGAAATTCTGAATGAACAATATAAGAAACAAACAGAATGCATGAAGCAAATTCAAAGAGATATACAGGAAATCAAAAGGTCCATTGAAAGTTGATAAAACTGTATCAACAAATGTTAACAGGAAAGGAAAGATCTTTTAAAAATAACAAGGCTAGCTGCTGAGTTCATATCCACACTCCTAGGAGAGGGGATTGTGCCCCGGGGGTTCTGCCAGCCCCAGTTCTCCATTCCCAGCTTCTGCATCTCAACTAAGAAAGCCAAGAATCTGCAGAGGGGTGGAGATTGCCCAAGGTGAGTCCTGGTCACCTGGGGAAAGTTGGAGACCTACATTCCAGCTTTTGAGTTTCTGGGTAGCTACCGGTATGCTGGACTGGGTCCAGCAAATTGCAGGGCCTCAGTCAACCATGTTCAGCAGCCTTGTTTCAGTCCAGAAGGAAGGAACCTTGCACAAGACCCTGGGCTCAATTGGGCTGGCCTGGGGACAGCTTGAGACCAGCACTACCAGCTGCTGAGTTCATATCCACACTCCTATGACAGGGGATTGTGCCCTGGGAGCTCTGCCGGCCCCAGTTCTCCATGCCAAGCTTCTGAATCTCAATCAAGAGAGACAAGAATCTGCAGAGAGGTGATTTCCTGAGGCGAGTTCCGGTGACCTGGGGAAAGTTAGAGACCTACAATCCAGCTTTTGAGTTCCTGGGGAGCTACCAGGATGCTGGACTGGGTGCAGCAGAATTCAGGGCCTCAGCCAACCATGTTCAGCAGCCTTGTTTCAGTCTAGGAGGAAGGAACCTTGCTCGAGGACTGGGCTCAACTGGGCACTGCAAGCGGTTGCGTTCACATCCACACCCCTAGGACAGGGGATTGTTCCCGGGTGTTTCTCTGGCCCCAGTGCTCCACACCGTGCTTCAGCCTCTCAATTTAGGGGGCCAAGTACCTGAAGAGGAGCTGAGACTGCTTCAGTAGCTGAGGGTGCAGGAAGAGATTTGCAACATACCCAGAGGAAGCTTTGCAACACCACTCAAACCAAGGAAATAAAGAAAAAATGGCAAAAGGAAAGACAAAAAGGGAGGCTCAAATCACCAGCCCATCCCAATAAAGCCTAGGAGTCATGTACATAGAAGAAAACAGAAGCCACACACCAGAAATGACTGAAATGATATCAACTGAAATAAAGAAGCAACTAGGGGAAATTATGGAGAAATTCAACTTAGAAATAATTGCCCAGGTAAAAGAAGAAATGAGAAAAGTAGTGAGAGAAATAGTGAACATATCCAGTGAGGACACAGCTAAAAAATTAGAGGAACAAAGCAAACAGATATAATCCCTTAGTGAACACTATAAGAAGCAAACAGAATGCATAAAGCAGATTCAAAGAGATATACAGGAAATCAAACATTCTATTGAAAGCTGTAAAAACCGCCTCAATGAAAGTGAAGATAGAATTTAAAACCTTGAAGATAAGATTGCAGCTAGTGAACAGGAAAGGAAAGATCTTTTAAAAATAACAAAGAATCAGAAAATAACAATTCAACACATGCAAGATAACGCAAAGAAAAATAACATAAGATTAATAGGGATAAATGAAAAAGAATGGCACAGCCAAAATGATATCAAGAAGATATTTACAGAAGTAATAGCTGAAAACTTCCCAAACATGAGAAGGGAATCTGACATTTGGAATAGTGAAGCATATAGAACTCCAAACAGCCATAACCAAAATAAAACTATAACAGACACATAATAATCACCATCACAGAAACCCACCATATGAAAAGAATACTAAAAACTGTCAGAGAGAAAAGACAGATGCCCTATAAAGGAAAGCCTATCAGAATCACAGCAGACTTCTCAACACAAACAATGAAGTCAAGAAGAGCATGGAGTGAAGTTTTTCAGATCCTAAAGGAAAACCACTTCCAACCCAGATTGACATACCCTGCAAAGCTGTCCTTCAAAATGGATGGAGAAATAAGATATTTCCCTGACAAAGGACAGAGGAAAAATTTCATGACCACAAAACCAACAATACAAGGAATACTGAAAGATATTCTAGATACACATAGGATAAACCCACCAAGCAAGGTAGACAATTAAATAGAATGGAAAGCTAAACATACAACAGTAGAAAGATAACATGTCAATAATAAACCAATATATAACAGTTACATCCATTAATGTAAATGGCCTCAACTCACCAATCAAAAGAAACAGACTGGCAGAATGGATCAAGAAACAACATCCAACCATATGCTGTCTACAAGAAACCCATCTTACCCAAAAGGAAACCCATCAACTGAAAGCCAAAGGATGGAAAAGAGTACTCCATGCAACAGTAAACCAAAAAAGCAGGAGTAGCAATGCTGTTTGCAGACAATGTGAACTTCAAACCAAGAATGATCCAAAGAGATAAAGAAGGTCACTACAAACTAGTTATGGGAAAACTTCAAGAGGAAGAGATAACAATCTTAAATATATATACACCAAATTCCAGAGCACCCAGCTATACAAAGCAAATATTAACAGAAATGAAAAGTCAAATAAGCAATACTATAATTATAGCAGGAGATTTTAACATGCCATTGACACAGAGGGACAGATCAAATAGACAGAAAATCAACAAAGAAATAATGAAACTGAATCATACCTGTGAACAAATGGACTTGATAGATGTATATAGAGTTTTCCATCCAACAACATTAGAATATACATTCTTCTCAGCAGTACATGGCACAGTCTCTAAAATACACCATATACTAGCACACAGAACATATTTAAGAAAATTTAAAAGAACTGAAATTATCCCATGCATGTTATCAGATCATAGTGCCATGAAATTAGAAATTAATGATAAAAGCAACTGCAAAAACCTCACAAACACATGGAAACTGAGTAATACATTCTTGATCAATCAGTGGGTCATGGAGGAAATTAAAGAAGAAATTAAACAATATCTACAAGCAAATGAAAATACAAAAACAACTTACCGCAATTTGTGGGATGCAATGAAAGCAGTCCTCAGAGGAAAATATATGGTACTGAGTTCCCATATCAGGAAGACAGAACGAACACAAATAAACAACCTGATGCTACAACTCAAACATCTAGAAAAAGAAGAGCAAGCCAAGCCCAAAGCTAAAAGAAGGGAGGAAATTATAAGGATTAGAGCAGAAATTAATGCATTGGAGACTAAGAAAACAGTACAAAGGATCAATGAATCAAAGAGTTGGTTCTTTGAAAGAATAAATAAAATTGGTAAGCCCCTGGCAAACCTTATTTAAAAAAGAAAAGAAAAAACTCAAATTCATGCAATAAGGAATGAAAAAGGTGAAATTACTACAGACTCAGTGGAAATTCAGAAGACCATCAACACCCAATTCAAAAACCTCTTCTCTCATAGGTTCGATAACACTGAAGACATAGACAGATTCCTAGATACATATGAACTACCAAAGCTAGATCAGGAAGATGTAAAACTGCTGAATAACCCAATTTCTATTAATGAAATTGAAAATTTAATTAAGAAATTGCCAACAAAGAAGAACCCAGGCCCAGATAGATTCACTGCAGAATTGTATAAGAAATACAAAGAAGACTTAATACCCATACTCCTCAAACTCTTCAATGAAATTGAAAGGGAAGCAATTCTTCCTAAGTCATTCCTGGAAGCAAATGTTACTCTAGTCCCAAAACCAGAGAAAGACCCAACTAAAAAAGAGAACTATAGGCCAATCTCCCTAATTAACATAGATGCAAAAATTCTCAATAAAATATTAGCAAACAGGATGCAACAAATAATCAAGAAGATTATTCACCCTGACCAAATGGGATTCATCCCAGGAATGCAGGGATGGTTCAACATATGTAAATGAATAAATGTAATCCACCATATCAATAAAGCCAAAAGAACCACATGATCATCTCTATAGATGCAGAAAAAGCTTTTGATAAAGTCCAACACTCATTCATGATAAGAACCTTACAGAGAATTAGAATAGATGGTCTTTACCTCAATATGATAAAGGCCATCAATGACAAACCTACAGCAGGCATCATACTAAATGGCCAAAAACTGAAAGCCTTTACCTTAAAATCAGGCACAGGACAAGGATGTCCCCTGTCACTGCTCCTATTCAATATAGTACTGGAAATACCAGCCAGAGCAATTAGACAAGAGAAAGAAATAAAAGGAGTAAAGATAGGAAAAGAGGAAGTTAAATTATCATTATTTGCAGATGACATGATACTTTACATAGAAGACTCCCAAAACTCCATTGAAAAACTCCTAGATATAATAAATAAATTTAGCAATGTAGCTGGATACAAACTCAATATTCAAAAATCAATAGGATTCCTACACACTAACAACAAAAATATGGAAAGAGAGGCAAGAGAAGACACACCCTTGACACTAGCATCCAAAAAAATGAAATACTTAGGAATTAATCTCACGAAAGAAGTAAAAGAGCTATACAAGGAAAATTATAATACCCTGCAAAAAGAAATCGAAGAGGACCTCAGAAAATGGAAAGACATCCCCTGTTCATGGATAGGAAGAACAAACATTGTGAAAATGGACATTCTCCCAAAATTACTATACAGGTTCAATGCAGTCCATAATCAAAATACCACTAACAAAGATGGTGTAATGGTAGGTAACAGGAAAGGGACCATCTCTGAGAGAGACAACTCAAATGCCAGAATAAAACACCATGGAGAGACCCAAACAGAGAGAGATGGACTCTCATAACCCACGAAGAAACTAAAGTGCAAAAACCTGCTCGAATATGAGGTCCTGGGAAAACCATAAGAGAAGCTAAGATGAGCGAGCACAGCACACTCCTTGACCCACCTGAATCGCTGCCGGAGACATGACCAAATGATCCGTGCAAAAAATGGCTTGAGCCACTGGAGCGCAGAGCTGAACAGCCCTGTGTGCTGCTCGACTGGACAGGCCCTGCACATGACCCACCCAGAGGTACCATGAATTCACACCACAGCCACACTGAAGTCGAAGGTAGGGGAGCCCAGCAGTTTTCAGGGACTGGTATTAACACACAGTGAGTGATGGGAATGAGACCCTCCAATGGGAAAGGGGAAACTGACTGGAAGATATGTTGGATTTGGGCAGGAGAGCACTAATCCCATAAGGAAGTGGCTTCAGTTCATTGCTCCCCTCGTCCACGCCCCTGGCCGGGACCCAGTGAGTTGCTACAAATTAATTCCCTGAGATCGGCACACACTGACCCAGTGAAGGCCTGCAAAGGTTGACTGGCCTGGAGGGGAAGAGTCAGGGCATACTGCCTGTGCATGAACTTTAATCTCTGATAGCTGAATGAAGAGGGCAAAAGCTCCTAGTCTGTGCTCTCTACAGGAGCCATAACCAACAAGAAAAAGGTCTAGCAATTACACTGTACACTTGTATGGAAGGAAATAACATCATGATGAAAGGGAGAGATAAGACTAAAACCCCAGCCCCCAACCCTCAGAACATTGATCCAGGAGAGGTAAATACAAAAGAGATTGAGGGCAGCAAAAATGCAACATCAAACACAGTGTTAGAGGACATAAAATGATATCTTCATGACCTCATAAGCAGGACAAAAACTGAAATGTTAAATAAAATTAAACAAGAGGTAAGTAGATTAATAAAAGAAAGGCTGGGCACCTCTCAAGAAGACACAGACAGAAGAATGGAGGAACACAAAAGGAGAGAAAAATTTAATGAAGAATACAGAAAAAAACCTAAAATTCATGAAGCAGATTCAAAGAGATTATCAGGAAACTAAAGACTCCATAGAAGGCTGGCAAAACTGCTTGAAAGAAACCAAAGATAGACTATCAAAAATTGAACACAGGCTTGCAATGTGTGATCATGAAAGGGAAGATCTCTTAAAAATAACAAGGGAGTAGGCAGTAAAGATACAAAGATTGAAAGATTACAAGAGGATCTATAACTTCAGGGATGAAGAAGCAGGAAGCCTTCACCCCCAGGAAATCTCCCAGAAAGCAGCATCTCGGGCTGTCTCTTTGGGACCCGAAAGTCTCAGACCCGTAGAGTGGCCTGGGCTGTTTGGATCGAAAGTCTGCGCAGACCTGCATCTCGGCGCGACTCTTTGGGGCTGGTACGCCCGCCCTTCATCCACAAGGAACTGCCTGGAGATCGGCATCTGG
>PVJX010022294.1:0-24446 GCA_004027295.1 Dolichotis patagonum
AAAAAAAAAAAAAAAAAAAAAAACCCCACTAAGATTGGAAAATCCTTGGGAGGGCCAGGGATTTAGCTCAGTAGCATAAGTGCCTGCCTGGCAAGCTCCAGGTCATGAGTTTGATCCCTGGTACCAAAAAAAGAAGAAAAAAAAAAGATTGGAAGATCCTATAGCAGTGCCTTTTGAAATACTGAGGGGCAGTTTCCATCCTAGAATTCTATGCTAACAAATCAAGTGTGAAGTACAGTGAACACATTTTTAGGCACTCAGACTTTACCTCTGATAGATCCCTTTTCAGTAAACTACATGAGATCCTAAAAACAATACAGGGAAGAAACAAAATAAATCCCAGAAAAAGATGGTAAGGAAAGTTTCAGGATTCTCCAGGCCTGTATAAAAAGGCCTAGAAGCAATGAATATGAAGTGAAGCAAGAGTGATCCTGGAAGGACTTCTTCCAGGAGAAAACAAATGAAATGAAGAAATTACTGGATTTCTCTTTTTCCTATGAGAGCAGTTTCATGATTTTATTTCTGTCAAAGCATTTGCAGACTTTAGAAACAGTACGAAAATGAAGCATGTTTGCACACCAAACTAATGCAATTCCATACAATAATAAGTTGTATGAGAAGGAAATAAAATCATATTATACTGTAGGACCCAATTGTAAATATTCACAAGGCCACAGTAACATTAACACTGAATAATGACATACACACACACACACACACACACTTATAAAAGGAGATAGACAAAGTATAATATGAGTAAAGAGAATAGTAGGGAATCACTGGATAATAAAAGTGGTAACAGAAGCATGTTATTCAGAACTATGGAAATACACAGCAAAAGAAATGCAAAAATGGGTTACAAATAGCTTACAGGAAATTTTTTAAATGGACAAAGTGTTTAGGATAGATGATTGTTTTAAATATTATCTGCCGGGCCGAGGGTTCAGCTCAGCAGTGTAAGTGCTGCCCTGCAAGCAGGAGGTTGGGATTCAACCTCCAGTACCAAAATAAATAAGTAAATTTTTAAAAAAATACCATTTGTCTTTTAAAACCATGATGTTTATATTGTATATTATATTTAAAATTTAAGTTCTAGCTTGGGAGTAATCAAAACAAGTATCATGTGGCCAGGTGTGGTGGCGCACACCTGTAACGTCAGCATTCAGGAGGCTGAGGCAGGAGGATCACCTCAAACTCACTCTACAAAGTGAGTTCAAGACCAGCCTGAACTGCATAATAAGATCCTATCTCAAAAAGACAATTTAAAAAAGTATGATGCAAACTATAATGAAGAAGTAGTATTAGAGAAAGTTAAGTTTTGAAGTAAAAGTAGTATTAAAAGGCTAATTCTTATAAACATCCAAGTGCTAAAAACCAGTTATACATTTTTAAATGAACTACCATGAAAACAGCTTCATGTGAGCGATAGAAGAGAATGTTCCTTAACTTTTTCCATTGCATAAATTAACATTTGTTTACTAATGATCACAAGGTAAAAAATTTTCTGGATAATAAAAACATGCAGTCCTCAATCGCTAGAATTATCAGAGCTGCCAAAATTATTTTCCTGTAATCATTCTACCACGCTATAAAACATCCTCCTGTGTCCCGAATGTCTGAGTTTTAAGATCGCTGAAAGATGCCAGTGGCAAGAAAAAAAGAAAATCAAGAAGATAACCTCTAAAACTTCAGGATGTCTGGCTTATAAAACTGCTTACAGAAGTGCTTTGGTGGTGGTAAGGAAGCAAAAAGAAAAACAAAAGGAAGCTATAACTAACTATAAAGAGACTGAGACGTTGGTAGAATAAAATGTAGATAAACAACAGCAGTTTAGAAAAATCTTTGGCAGGTAGTGAGCCCTAAATACTTCTCTTTATAATGCCCCAAAGAAAAGCTCAAGCTTCTACATTTCTACTGATTAGGAAGTTAACATTTCCAGAGCCAGCTGTGGTGGCACATGCCTTTTAATCCCAGCACTTGGAAGGCTGAGGCAGGAAGACTGCCACTAGTTTGAGGGCAGACTGGGCTACACAGTGAGTTTAAGGTTAGCCTGAACTACACAGTAAGGCCCTGTCTCAAAACAAAGCAAAGGTGGTATTTCCAGGTTTAACAAAATCGAGCACTTACATTTGGCTTCCAGAAGGTGACTCCTCAAGAAAAGGAATGTGATTTGTTGATCCAGGGTTACGAGGAGTGCTTGTGTGAATATTTGATGAATCATGTGTTAACCTCTGACTAGTGTCTTGGGGTGATGTAGCAAAACTAGTCATAGAAGAACTATTAGATCCATTGCCCTTGGTTCCGTTACACTGCTGGTTGAGTACTGATACCTCATTACCAAGGCTATCCATTCCAATATTTAATTCACCAAGTTTTTGAATGGACCTATAAAATACAAATAATTTAAAATGAAAATAACATTCCTAATACACTGAACATAAAAGTTTGAAAAACAAATGCATAGATAACATATAAACTATGGTAAATTTGTGTTAATTTAAAATATAACCAAGATACTAAAAGGTCGAAATTTTCCCACAGTACTACACAGAATAAGAGATAAATATAATAGCTCTTTTTTGTTGCTTTTTCATTTTGTTTTGTGTTTTGTTGTTTGTTTATCTGAGACAGGGTCTTGCTATGTAGTCCAGGCAAGCCTTAAACTTGCTATGTAGCAGAGGGCGGCCTCAAACTTGTCAATCCTCCTGCCTCAGCTTCCTAAATGCTGGGGTTATAGGCATGCACCATCATGCCAGTCTATAATAACCTTTTAAAAGCATTTTTTAACTCATACAAACAGAAAAAAAACTCTTCCCCAGTATAACTTCAGTTTAATTTTCAATAAAAACTTGATCTGGAATAAGGGGTATAGCTCTGGGATATATCATATGCTTAGCACGCATGAAGCCCTGGATTCAAAAACAAAAATATTTTATTTTCCAAATATAGCCAAATAATATTATGACTATCAAAATTTTTCACCAACAAAACAAGCTATTTTATGCCATCTATCCATAGTAATATCATGTCAATAGGAAATGGATTACAGCAGACCACAATGGGACAAAAATCAAGCAGCATCACTATAATGCACGTTCATGTACTGACCCCTCCATCTTATAACTGTGATTTACCAGGATTCAATCTAGACACTAGGGAGATAAAACTGATAGGAAAACAAGACTAAGGATTTTCTCCTCTGATCTCTCCGTCAGTGTGGCCCAGTCCCTTATTTGGGGCCCAGGGTTATGAAAAGAATAAAAAGGAAATTGTCAGCCTTTCTTAAAATTTAACCCTAAAAATGGGTATGGTGGACAACGCCTATAATTCTCACACTAGGAAGGCTGAATGGAAGGGTGTAACTCCAGCCCAGAGATGGTGAGGTCCTATATCAAACAAAACAAAAGATTTAGACCTAAAACAGACCCAGAGTCACTTCCTGAAGCCTCCAGTCAGTACAAGAGAAGACCAAAATAAGAGATGTGATTATTAAAAGGTACTGTGACTCACTGTATTTTCTAATTTTCTTACATTACTGTGTGTGTATACATTTAAAGTTTTTAAAAAGACTCTAAAAAAGTCAGTATTATTAAAAGAATTGACCTTTGCTAAATGGTTATCAGTTACAATTTTTATTAGGCAGCATTTCCCAAATTGTGTTCTGCAAAACATTAATCCTGTGAAATGTTCCCCACAAAAAGAGGTCAGGGGGTCAAACAAATTTGGGAAATATTGAATTAAGCGTAAAATGTCCTTAAAATGCTAGCACATCATTTTGACTGTTAAAGTTGGGTATGATGAGAAAGGGCTGAATATGTCTATATTAAGTACCAAATCAGTGATGTCAGTTGTAATAATATCCAATAAAAACAAAAAAATCAAGTAGTATAAAGTAACAGTAAGTTACTGTTACTAAAAATCCTATCATGTGCCCAGTACAGCATGTAGCTGTAGTCCTAGCTACTTGGGAGGCTGAGGCAGGAAGATCACTTGAATCTAGGAGTCTGAGGCCAGTTTAGACAACACAGAAAAGAAAGAAATTTGTGGCAGAATAGTACTCCACTGTGGAAAAAAGAAAAAGACATGAAATGAAAATAGTAAAGGAAAACTCTTATGTTAGAGTTGATTTTTTAATAAGATCTAGTACATAACACATTTGCCTTTCTCTTATGCCCCTTGGAAAGAAAAAGCAAAATTTAAATCTGCAAGCAATGATCTGCTACAAGAATGATTTAGAAGAACACAATATTAAGAGGGAAAAGTACATTTTAACTATAGGTTCTACTTCAAGTCTGTTTGTCCTTGGTGTTAGTCAGGTGCCTTAAATTTTTGTTGCATGTACTGGGCATGGTGGCACACTCCTGTAATCCTAGCACTTGGGAGGCTGAGGCAGGAGGATTGTTGCAAGTTGAGACCAGCCTGGGCTACAAAATGAGCTCAAAGCCAGCCTGAACTGCATGGTAAGACCCTGTCTCAAAAAGACAAAAAAAAAAAATCCTGTTGCATGCTCAAATATATAAAACTAAGTGTAGAAAAAAAGAATTAAACAAAATTATTATATTAAGTGTTGGGAATGTAGCTTAGTAGTAAAGTTCTTGACTATCATGTGTAAGCCCCAGGTTCAATCCCCAACCCACAAAACAAAAACAAAATCCAAAACTACATAAAAGGATACAAAAACAATAAACAACAACAACAAAAAAAAGATTGAGAGAGAATTTATGTATAACAAATTTGCAAAAAACTTAGGATAAAACACATGCATTCACAATTACAGACCTGGATGTCATATGGGCTGTATAACATTTTTCCCTTTTAACATAATGTTAAACTGATGACTAAAGAAATTGAAAACATGCTGGGAGCGGTAGTGCATACCCACCATCCCCCGTACTTAGGAGGTTGAGGCAGGAAGGTAACAAGTTTGAGGCCAGCCTGGGCAAATCATCAAGACCCTGCTTTAAAACAGGAAAGGGCTAAAGATAGCCCAGTGGTAAGCATAAGGTCCTGGGTTTAAGCCCCAGCACTGAGAAAGAATGGAGGGGGGAACTGAGAAAGAGAGAAAAAAAGGAATAAAAGGGAAAGGGAAGAAGAAAGCAAGCTACTTGCTTTAAGTTGAACCTAAATTATTTATTTGTGATTATCTTTATAGAAAGGATAAGCCTTGAATAGTTTGACTTATTTTGAGGAAGCACCTCTCTACTGCCACTGGAGTCACAGAACCCTGCCACTTCGTTTCTAACTCACTGTTAGATAACCTCTTTTTCTGGAAGAAAAAAAAAGCTGACTGGAAACTCAAACTACACCTTTGAATATTACAGATATAAAGAAGACATCCAAAAACCAAAAGTGGCAATTCATCAGAGGAAGATAACTCTGACAAGCTACTGACTTGATCTGAGTTGGTAATATGATCTCTGAACTGAGTATTTAGAGGCTCCATTTTTTCTCCTTTCCTTTCCAAAAGTACTGAGGGTTAAACCCAAGGCTTCACACTGAATTATATCCTCTTGCTTTTTATTTTGAGACAGGGTCTCACTATGTTGTCCAAGCCAACCTTAAACTTGCAGTGCTCCTACCTCAGTTTTCCCAGTAGCTGGAACTTCAGGTATGTGCCACCATATTTAGCCTACTTAAGAATCTCAAGGTCATCACTATGAACACGAATACTCCTACATGAAGGTTTGAAAACACGATCAGTTTTAGGGTCACTGAGTTGAACAAGAGTGTCAAGAAGACTACATCTAATACTACTAAACTAATCGAACAACTGAGAGGCACCACTGCAGTTGCCTAATCATAATCACGGAACCAACATTTATACCATATTTGCTATGTGAAAGAAACTGTTTTAATTACTTTTGCATGTATTAACTCATTTAACCAACAACCCTTGCTCATTGAAATAAAGATATATAAGTAATATTTTATTTATATAGTTATCTTGGTTTATTGACCTTTTATTCTCTTTTGTGGTACTGGGGGTTGAACTCAGGGCCCTGTGTATGCTAGGCAAGCACTCTACTACTGAGCTATATCCCCAGCCCAGTTTGCCTTTTAAAAAAAGTGTATATTCCCCCTACAATTAAAAACATTACAGCTTATACTGTTTGGACAGAAAATATAAAAATGCCTTTAATACATATTATGATATGAAAGAATATTTAGGAGTTTTTCTTTTGCTGCTGCTACTGTTGTTTTTGATTTTTAAGATATGGTCTTGCTGTGTTGCCCAGGCTGGCCTTGACTCCTGGGTTCAAGTGATCCCCTAGCCTCAGCCTCCCAAGTAGTTGGGACTATAGAGACACACCACTATGCTTGGCTGTATCTATAGATTTAAGTACTCATAATAACTATAAAAATATCAGTACAAATAAAGTGCTTACAATATGCCAGCTACCATTCTAAGCACTTTAGACAGATTAACTCATTTAATCCTTGTGACGTACATGAGGAAACAGAAAGTAAGTAGCTTCCCCTAGGTCAGTAGTGACAAACCTACAGCTAACGTGTCACAGCAGGCTGTTTGTCATCACCGGAAGCTCTAAAAGTATTGCCATCACTGCCCTAGGTCCTCAAATACCGAGTCAGAGCCGGATCTACCTGGCAGTTGTGTTCCAGCCTGTAGAATGCATTACCACTCTTTTGCTCTTCTTGCTTAGGGAAGAAGGAAAAACTAGATAAACAGTATTCTGTCACAAGAAAACATGTAAATTCTACATTACACTTAAGTCTGAAAATTTCAAATAACAAGGGAAGTTGAAGATACTAAATTCTTTAAATACTTTTTAAATAATTACTTTTATTTTAAAAAGCAACAAGGGGATACAGCTCAGTGGCACAGTGCTTGCTTGGCAAGCGTGAGGCCCTGAGTTCGATTCCTGGTACCAAAAGGGGAAAAAAAAGGAAATAGAAAACCAACCTGCTAAGGAATTGCTCAGTAAGATTCTGCTGCTGATCAGGGCCATCCTCCTGATTCACCCCTCCTTCAAGCAACATCTGTTGGTATATCTGTCGCTGCTGCTCCTTCTGTTCTAAATGCTGTTGATAGCGTAATCTTTGCCTATAATATTCTTGAAATTGTTCAGTGGAATCTCGAAGCTTAAAAATATTAGAAGAAAACAGTACATTTAAAGAAACTGAATATGTTTTCACTCTGCATTACCTTATAAATGCTTAATAAAATATACAATTAGATAAATTTAACAATTATAAAACAATACAAGGTATGATCAAAATGACAGTGTTTAAATTTTTAAATTTTTATTACAATAAAAGACACACTGCCATTAATCCCCGTCATTTTGACACTTATCCCATCACTCTTGCCATTTTCTAAAGCAGTTATGGAAGTCCTCTTTCATAAGTATCTATAGTTGTGCTGTCATGGCTGTCTTGATGTCCTGAATCAATTCAAAATATTTACTTTCACGGTCATTTTGATTCGGGGAAAGAGCCAGAAAAATAATTTTTTAAATAAGTTTCAAATGTTGTTTCATAAGTGAGTATTAAATTTAGCAGTCTCAATGTCTGTACGTAATCATTCTAAAAGAACTATATAGCACTCAAACTTTCAAGACAGATATAGTGAATACTGCCAATACAGATATACTGAATACTGTCAATACTGTGAATAGTGGCAAGAAAAGACCCCCACATAGCCAAAGTCTAGTCCTATTTCATTGGGATTACCCTGACAAAAAAATCAATCATCTCTTAAAGTTGACCAAGCACTGATAAGTTTAACCAAGAGTCATGTACAACTACCTCAAGGTAAAACTGTTTTGTTTCTCTGGAAAACAGAAATAATCCTTCTTGGCCAGGCATGGTTGCATACACCTATAATCCTGCTGTCTAGGAGGCCTAGGCAAAGGATTCTGGCCCATTCTGAGCAACTCAGCAATTTAGCAAGACCCTGTCTCAAAATAAGAAAATAATCAAGGGCTGGATGTGTTACTGTGTATGAAGGCTCTGGGTTCAATCCCCAGTATTGAGAAACAAAAAAATGCTTCTCTATCATAGCTTAACTCAGATAAAATTATCTATATGTACCTGAATTTTTTTTACAGAAAAATGTTACATAAAAGCTGTCATTTTAGCCATTTTAAGTGAATAATTCAATGGCATTAAATATACTCACAATGTTGCATAAAAAGCACCATATTCAAAACTTGTTCATCATCCCAAACAGAAACGGTAACCATTAAGTGGTATCTCCCCATTTTCTCCTTGCCTCAGCCCCAGGTAATCTCTAATCTAGTCTATACTATCTCTGTGAATTTGCCTCTTCTAGATATTTTATATATGTGGCATCATGCAATATTGGTCCTCTTGTATCTGTTTTATTTAATGTACCATGAAGTTTTCAAGATTCATCTACACTTAAGCATGTATCAGAACTTCATTCCTTTTATTGCTGAATAATACCGCATTGCATGTATATGCCTCTGGGGAACACTTGTCCAAACCATAGCAGCCTTTGCCCCACCCCAATTTTTCTTAAATTATTCTTTAGCCATTTGATAAGCCCTAGTGATTGCCTCTCAGATCTTTCATGGGTAGAAAAAGTGTGACTAGAGTCAGCCAGTTTCGCATTAAATAGCAGCAACTGTCATGGTATCTGCAGAAACAAAGTTGAAAAAGTCTTAACTTTGAATCTAAGATCCCCATCTTATAATACTTAAAGCAGTATGACTGCAAACTATTATTTGCTTCATATTATAAGTCTGTTTAAATGGAAAAACTCAGGTAATGGTTTTCTCTTTCAGCTAAACAGAATTTATTGAAAATGTGAACAGAGCTTTTGAACAAGGTACTTCATTTCTTTCTTGACTTTCTTAAACGTGGAATGACATCATAAGCATTGAGATATAACCTGGCCAGGGATTTAGTTCAGTGGCTTAAGCGCCTACCCGGCAAGTGTGAGGTGGTGAGTTTGAGCCCTGGTACCCCCCAAAAAAGAGAGAGAGAGAGAGAGAGAGAGAGAATCATTTACTCAATAAGTAGCTATTATGTACCTATTCTATAATAGGTACATGTAGAAATACAAAATGTATATAAATGTGAACAAAGCACTTGCTTAGCATAAAAAAATACAAGTGATCTTTGTCTGTTGGTCTTCTACTCTGAAATCTGCTGAATTTATTAACCCTAGTAGCTTCCTTGAGAGTTCTATTTAGGATTTTCTATATTTGAGAGCATGTCATCTGTGAACAGAAGTAGTTTTATTTCTTTTCAAAAAAAATTTTTTTTTTTTTTTTTGTAACAGGGATCAAACTTAAAATGCACTTGTGCCACTGAGCTAAACCCCTGGCCTTTTCTTTTCAAATTTGAATGTCGATGTTGGAACTTAGGGCGCTGAGCAAACCAGCAACCAGCCTGCGGTGACTCAGGGTGCCGGGGAACAAGGAGCTCCTCCCCTCTCTGGGGGGCAGCTGTGAGCCTGCCGGCGCTGACATCAAACATGCCATATCATCTTGTCCACCCCCAGTGTCCGTCCCACCCCCCCCTTAGCAAGTGGGAGCCAGTGAACTATACATCTTATGAAAAGATTGGCTATGTTATTTAGTATGAACTCCCTGTATGCAAAGATATGGACAACCATTTGGAAGAAAACAAGAGACAATATGACAGATAGTGAAGATCTCTGGTTGTCTAGCTTTGAAATTTATGCTTTCTTATGTCCCGTTCTGTTCTGTTTTGCTGTGTTTAATTTTACCCCCATTAAAATAAAATTTTAAAAAAATTGAATGTCTTTTATTTCTTTTTATTGTTCAATTGCTGTAGCTAGGCCTTCCAGTAAATGTTCAACAGCAGTGGTGAAAGGCAGCATTACTGTCTTTGCTCCTGCTTTAAAGGAAAACCCTCAGTCTTTCCCCCACTGAATATGTCAGCTATGGATATTTCATAATGGTTCTTAGCCTTTTTTTTTTTTTTTTTTTTTGAGACAAGGTTTCACTATGCATTCCAGGGTGGTCCCAAACTTGCTACATGAGCAAACTCACAATCCTCCTACGTCAGCCTCCCAAATGCTGGAATTACACCAAGGATGGTACCACCAAGGATGGTACCATTTATATCCCGTACCATCAAGGATGGTACCATTTACATCCTGTAGAAGTTCTCTTTTATTCCTAATTTTCTGAAAATTTGTATCATGAGAAAGTATTCAATTTTGTTAATGCATCAAGATGATCGTGTGAATTTTTTCTCTCTTCATGCTATTAGTGTGCTATATCACTGATTTCCTTTATTGAAAATTGCATTCTAGAATCACTCTTGCATTCTAGAATAAATTCCACTTAGTCACAGTATATAATTCTTTTAATATGCTGTTGAATTTGTCTTGATAGTATTTTGTTAAGGATTCTTTTTTTTTATATTCAAAAAGGATATTAGTCTATAGTTTTCTTGTGACATCTTTATCTGGCTTTCATATCAAGGTAACGATGACTTCATGTGTTAGTAAATATTCCTTTTTTTGTTGTTGTTGTTAATAGTTTTGCTACGTAGTCCAGGCTGGCCTGAAATTAAATAGTTCAGGTTGGCCTTGAACTCACAATCTTCCGCCTCAGTCCCTCTGAGTGATGGATTATAAATATTCATTACCACATGTAGCTCTTCCTCTTCTATTTTTTGGAAGACTTTTTTTGTTCTGTTTAGTTTTTGTTTTATTTTTTGACACAGACTCTCATTATGTAGGACAGGCTGGTGTTGAACTTGGTATTAATCCAGGCTGGCCTCAAACTTGATGCAATTCTGCCTCAGCCTTCTGAGTGCTGGGATTATAGATATGCACCACCACAACTGGATGGAAGTTTGAGGATTGGTTTTAAATCTCCTTTTTTGCAGTGCTGGGCATTGCATTAAGTAAGCCTTATGCATGTTAAGTAACCACTCTACCACTGAGCTACAGTCTCAGCTCAACTCCTGTTTTTTTAGTTCAAGTCATAGAGTTAGGTGATTGGTTTAATGATACTTTTTTTTTTTTCTTTTTTGGTGCTGGGGATCAAACTCACCACCTCGAGTTTGCCAAGCAGGCACTTATACCGCTGAGCTAAATTCCTGGCCGATCACAATCTTCTTTACAGCACGAGCTTTATAAGGAATGGAAAAACACATTTTTCCACATTGTACTCAGTCCAGCAGAGTCCAAGTTCTGAGGCTTTTTCTCATAATCTACAGTGGATACTTCAGGCTTTTCCACTCAGCACATTCTCAAGAGTTCCAGTTACATGACCAACAGGTAAGTTGTTCAAAGAAGCATTCTTCTCTTGGCTGAATGCACAGCAGGCTAAGAGCAATCACAAACTAAAATGCGGAGGCCCAGGTTTGCCTTCTTGAAATCCAATGTAGGCCTGATGCTTTGGCTGCTAGGTAAGCACTGGCGTAAGTGGATAGAAATCTCACACCAGCCCAACTTTGTCTCAACAGCTGGACTTGCCATGGAAGTCACCATCAAATACCTTTTTTTTGCGGGGGAGGGTATTTTTGCAGTGTCTACGTTGAGCACAAGGCCTTATGCATGCTATGCAAGCACTCTTATTACTAAGCTATATCCACCTATTCTACATTTATGTCTACAGATTTCCTTCAAGCACTGCCTTCACTAAAATTCTATACATTCTGATAAGCTATCTTCTCGTTTTTAGTGTGTTTTCCAGTTTCCCATGTGATTTCAATTCATTAGTTAAGAGTTTGTCATATCTATTCACAGATGACATTTTCCTGTATATAGAAAATAGACAAATTTATGAATTTCCAGTTTTCCTTCTGTTAATTTCCAGCCTCATTCCACTGTGGTCAGAGATAATACTTTATTATGATTTCAGTCTCTTAAAAATGTATTGAGACTTGCTTTGTACCCTAATAAATGGCCTATCCTAAATGATGTTCTACATGTACTGGAGAAAGATGTGTATCTCTCTGTTGTGGGGTAGAATATCAGTTATCTAGTTCATTTATAGTACTATTTGAGTCCTCTATACCTTCATTCATCTTCAACTTATCCATTACTATAAGTAGGGCACTGAAATCTCCAACTCTTACTTCAGAAATGTCTACTTCTCTCAATTCTGTCAATGTTTGCATTATATTCTGGCTCTACTCTTTGATATATATCTACATGTAATTTTAGTAATAACTTTCCAAATTCCTTTCTTAGGATTTAATTGAAAATTAAATTATTCAAATTATTAAAACCATTTATCAATCTCTTCTAAGTAGCACTTGTGTTTGTTTTTGTCTAAATTGTGAACTAAGACTTACAGACAAGTGCAAAAAATAAATGGTCTTTTGCAAGCCAGAACTCACTGTTCACAATAAGTTTTGATACATATAAGAAGGAATATAACTGTGAGGTACAGTGGTGCATGCCTGTAATCCTGGCACTGCTAAGGCTGCGGCAAGAGGAATATAGGTTTGAGGTGAGCCTAGACTACATAATGAGATCCTGCCAAAAAATAAAATAATAATACCTGATATCCAATACAGTCTAAATTGATGGGGATTGGAGGAGGGATAACTGAAGTTTGGTTCCAAGACTAAATAGTTAATAATCAGAAAGCACAGGACATGAGCAATATCTCAGCTCTGTTGATTCAGTACACCAATTTTCATGCTGTGACAAACGAAGATACCTTTTGTCTCCCTCTTCCTTTTGTCTCGAGAACATGAAGTCTGGAGTGAAGATATATCATACTGTGAGTGTTTAGATCATGTTTCTTTAAATGTAGTAAGTAGCACATTATCAGGTTAAAATTGCCACAGATTTAAAAAAGAAAATAAAACCTCTTCTAAGTAGAAGACTATATAAAACTCACATCCTACTTTATAATACAATATCCTTTCACAATTCAATTTCCTTTCAAAAATACAAAAATGGTAACAACAATTTGGAACCCTAGATTTTTTTTTTTTTTTGGTACTGAGGATTGAACTCACAACCTGGTGCCTGCCAGGTAGGCACGTATGCCCCTGAGCTAAATCCCCAGCTCTGGAACCCTAGATTTAGATTAAAAATATAATTCAATATTGTAAATGTCTATTTTTGTTCATTAAATTTAATGAATATAATATGAGCTATATGGCTTTAAAATGCAAATTTGCTACATTTAATGCAAATTCAATTTATTTGAGTTTCGAAGTATGTATGCTTAATGTCAACTGTGGTATTTTACATTTTTAATTAATTCACCTGTTAAAAAGTTACAATACACAATAACAACTAAATACATCCAAGTCTTGGAGGAGAAAAAGAGAACATATGTCAATAATTAATAAGTCTAGATTTTCTCTCTTACTCTCAAATATCACAAAATTACTTTAAAATTCTATATACCAAACACTATTACTTCCATGAGCCAAATGAAAACTCTTGTCCTTAAAAGAACACTGTCAAAAAAAACCACTTCACTTCTTACAAAAAAAATAAACTTTAAAAGATACCAGATATGGCAAATATTACCTCATTTTTTTCTTGCTTAACTGATCCTGGATCCTGTGCTCCATTTACAGGCTCTTTTTCTGAAACTGTGCTCTGGCTCAAGACTTCACTGCTAATAGGAGGTCGCTGTGCCTCGACAGGCGTATCACTTCTTCCAGAAAGGTGCACACAGCAGAGGTGGGATAAAGAAAAAGGTATTTTAGGTAAGAGAAATTTTTAATTCTAAAACAATAAATATTTAACCTAAGTGTTTATCAAATGCTTAGATTTTTTTAATATTCTTTTCTTCCCCTAACTGTAAAAAATGGTGTCTCTTTTTTGAGACCAAATTCCATTATGGCTGACTTTGAACTTAGATAGCCTAGGCTGCCCTCAAACTTGTGATCCTACTACCTTCATCTCCTGAGTGCTGGGATTATAGTCATTATGCCACAATCAAAAACTGGTTTTTAAAAATTATGTCCTTGTAAGGAGTTTTTTAATCAGTGTCTTGCTGTGTTATCCACTCTAGTCTAGAACTCAAGGGATCTTTCTGCCTGAGCCTCCCCAGACTGGGATTATAGGCACATGCCAATGTACTCAGCTGGAATATACATTTAACAGAGGAGCCTGAGGTTACTATTCAACAAGAACCATGATCTCCAGTCTAAAATCAGTTGTGTGGTCTAAGGAAAGTCACATTCTCCGTGGCTCAACTTCATCTATAAACTAGATAGGTTAGATGGTCTAAGGCCCATCTTCTCTTCATGAAATATAAACCTGTGAATTTGTTTTACAAATATTAATGTTTCTGTCTTATATGATTTTACACAATTTTAAATGTTTTTAGATTATTAAAAGACTTTCTTTGGTCTATGTGCACTTAACATAAAAGCAAAACTGGTATCTTTCCAGTATTTTTAATGTATAAATTATTTTATTTTAATGACATACACTTGAGATCTTATGTCAGATTGTTCCTTATAATCTACTAAAACATCATTTATTTCTATTTTTCATACTTACTTTATTCAAATGTACCAGATGATTATACAAATTATCCTTTAGGAAGTCTCTCACTTAACTGATCCTACTTATAGACCCCTCTCTGTTTAAAGAATATTAAACAAAGCATTATAATTCCTTTCCTCTACAATATCACAGTAACTGAACAGAAAATTCTTTCTTATATTTATCCTATATTTCTTATACCACAGCAAAACATCACTTGCTCTAGTTAAATGAGAACTAGGTTCAATGTTCCTTTCTCTATGAAGAATGCCTCCCAATATCCTATGCTATATAAAAGGGTTAGTTTTTAATGCTCTTTTAAGAAATAAAATCTACTGTAGTCAATACTACTACTTCATGGTATTGATATCTCTGCCTTATTTTTGTATCTGCCACTTTTATTACCTTAAACTCTGCTCAACTCAGTACATAGGCATGTTAATCACTTAAGCAGTGTTCATATAAAGTTGCAAGTTCTTCCCCTTCAGGGACAAGGCACCAAGATAAGAGTAAATCAGGTATTTTCAAAATTTAAAGGACATAATAATCAACAGATTGTGAACTGACTGCTTGTATGGCCATCTCCAAATACCTGCAGTGGTGCCTAGAAGTCTGCAGTCATTACCCTAGGCTTCCTGGGAACAGCAAACCTTGTAGGTAAATCACCCCTTGACAGGACTTGAGGCTGCCTCCTTAAGTAGGAGTAATCATCTCATGAAAACTAAATTGTTCCCTTAAGAGATAAGACTTTCCCAGAGCCTTGCAGAACTGAGATAATAATCAATCAGACCAGTTTGAGCAAGACTGATTAATTATGCCCCCCTTCCCTATGTAATCTATGTGGAGCTGTTGGTTAGTCCCTGAAGACAGGGTTTCAGATGCCTGGACACCTCCATTGTATCCTGCCATCTTCCCAATATATCTGTAAGTGTATTGTGTAAGTTCCTTTCCTGCTTTTCACCATTACATTTTCCCCTATTTCATCTTTGAGATGAATGATCAGATCTGATTGCTTTGTTTTGTTTGGCAACAGGGTCTCACTACAGAGTCCAGGGTAGTCTTGAACTCTATATAGCCTAGGCTGGCCTCAAACTCATGGTGATCCTCCTGTCTCAGCCTCCTAAGTGTTGGGATTACAGGCATGCAATCAGACCTGATTTTTTGGAACTTCCTGAAGTCAGGCCTCTCACTGCAAGACTAGCAACAGTACCAACACTGAGGTATAAAAGCCATATGTATATTCTAAAGAGTTTTCAGAAAAATAAGTGCTACTGAAGAGATTATTTCATACCATGTTTGAGAAAAAAACTATGAGTAGTACCTTTAACACATACTTCATATACATAAAGAATCACTAAACTAGACAGAGTGGCAAATACTGTAATCCAGCTGCTCCAGAAGCTAAAGCAGGAGGATCACAAGTTTGAGGCCAGCATAAGCAATTCACCAACGCTAAGACCCTGTCTCAAAATTAAATAGAGAAAGAAAGAGATTGTGGGAGGAGGGACTGGGGATGCAGTTCAGCATTACCTGGTTCAGTACTCAGTAACACACACACACACCCCACTAAGAAAGATAAGTGAAAAATGGAAATAGAGGGTTTTATATACACATACATTCACTATAATACTATTCAGGAGAAAAAAGTGGAAACAACCTTAGTTCTACATGACATAATTATATAATAGGATACTGTATACTTACCATTAACCATATTGATCTCAAGAAATGTTCAGGAATAGGGAAAATATTTATGATCTTCTAAGTGAAAAAAGGTTAAATGAAAATATACATAATATATTCCCCATCTAAAAGAAACATATTCACAGGGGGTTAAAAAAACTAGTCATCTAAGTGTGAGATTATATGTGATTTTAATTCTCATCCTATTATCTTTGTTATTATCCAAATTTTCTTCACATCTATTTTCTTTTTTAAAAACCATTCATTTTGGGGGAGGGAGGATACTAGGAATCAAATTCAGGACCTCACACTTGCCAGGTACATGTTGCACCAATGAGCCAAATCCCTGGCTTCTATTATCTTTAAAACCAGTGAAAGAATAATGTAAGATAGCCTTGTGTGGTGGTGCAGGCCTGTAATTTCAGCACTCAGGAGGCTGAATCAGCAGATTCCTCTAAATTCGAAGCTAGCCTCAGTTACTCAGTATACTTAAGGCCAGTCTGAACTACACAGCAAGACCTTGCCTCAAAAAGCTAAAAAATAAATGAATGAATGATAAGATAAAAAATAAACATTTTTCTCTTATAAATTTAATTATCTAAATTTAAAAATCCTTTCTAAAAGTTTTAAGTACTAACTTTAAAGGATTTGAATACCAATCCAATCAGATGATCTTTTTTTTCCCCGTTTCAAAGATTTCTTTGTATTTTTAAGTATTATATAATTTTCGGTCTTTATGTCTTTAGCTCATTTTGAGTTAATTTTTATTTATACAGTAGTGTAGGGTAAATATCCAACTTCATTCTTTTCGTGTGTATCCACACACGAAATCCACACACACAGGAAATCTATCTAGTTTTCCTACCACAAGTTGTTAAAGAGTTAGTCCTTTACAGGTATGAACTGCATAGTGAGACCCTGTCTCAAAAAACAAACCAAAAACAGAGTTGGCCCTTTCACACTGAATGGTCTTGACACCCTTGTGGAAAATTAATTGACTATATGAGCAAAGCTGTAATCCTGGACTCTCTATTCCATTCTCCAATCAGATGATCTTACACTGATGGAAATTACCTAATTTTTAAGAGCAAATGCTTACCGCTCAGGAGATTCTTCATAAATACTGTGACATTCTGTATTCTCAAGCATGAGACTTCTACTGAGATTTTGTACCCCTGGATAATGGAAGTTAGCAAAGGAGTGTGACATTGGAGAAGTTTTGTTCCCAAGGTCTGAGATTCTCTTATCGTGACTGGTTAATCCACAAGTGAGGCCATCTAAAGCAGGATTCAGAGAGCGGGTCATATAGGCATCAGCTGATTGAGGTCTTCTCATTGGGGATGATGGATAGGGAGAAAGTTTGCTGATTAGAGGGGTCAAAAGATCAGCATATGCAGCTTTTGTAGGTTTCAGAAGTTTGTCAACATGAATATTAAGCATCTTCTGTTCAAAAGCACAAGAGAACACAGAAGAAGGGAGATTCTGAAGCCATGACAATAAACTCAAATCCAAGTCATCACAACCATTACCACACAAAAGGTCGATGCCAAGAAGTACTTCACTTTCTGTAATTTCTTCTCCAGTTGCTTTACTCTGACAAAATTCTACACAGCATTCATAAAGTAGGCCTTTCATTACAAGTTGAAATAAACGGTTGTTACTTGCTTTAAAACCAGCCTCACTTAGCTTCCTGTCAGCAGGGATGAATTCTGCAACCATAACACAAGCCTCTTCAAAACAGTGAACTCGTGCAGTGCTAGGATTCCAGTCCTTAAATTCAGCATGATTAGTCAGACGAGGCAAAGTCAAAAGCAAACAGAGTTTGCTATAGTCATCTTTAGAAGGACAGTATTCTTCTAGAGCGTGTAAACATTGCACAGCTTCTTGCATGGTAAATTCCAGCTGCAAAAAAAAAAATACAAATGATCATTATAAAAAGAGAAAAATGTACAAGATCAATATTAAAAGTGAAACACAAAGCCAGGCATAGTGGTACACTCCTGTAATCCTAGCACTTAGGAGGCTGAGGCAGGTCAATCATTTGCAAGTTTAAGACCAGCCTGGGCTACAAAGTAGCCCTAGGCCAGCCTGAACTGCATAGCAAGACCCTGTCTCAAAAAGACAAAAAAAAAAAAAAGTGAAATACGAAAGCTCAAAGAGAATATAAAGGGAAAATTCTGATGCGACAGAATACACACATAATTTGTAGAATATGTAACAATTCTCAGCTCAGGAACCAAAATGTTTTTCATATTTAAAGTAAAAACAACAAATAATTTGGTTCATTAGCACATTACGCTTTTATCTATAAAAACTGTTCTAATTCAGGCTTAAAATTATTACTCTCAAGTTTACAACTTTATAAAGATCATGAATTGTCTAGAAGTGAAAACTGAAGCATGTCAAGCACGGAAGCTTCTTCTTTGGTCTATCTAAAAAGCAAAAGAATCATTTTTTTTTTCTGCTCCAACTTGTCTTAAGACAAATTTGCACGTGGAAAGAAAGTAAATTTTAAAAAGGGCACATTAATAGTTCATTTACTGGGGCTGGAGATTTAGCTCGATGGCATAATCGCCTGCCTGGTGAGCTCGAGATCATGAATTCGATTCCCTGTACCAAAAACAAAAGTTCATTTACTGCACAGTCCAGAGATAGAAAAAAAAGGAAGCTTAGCTAAGAGCCAAACTAGGTCAATTTGTGTAGTGAACGTTGTCAAGGTACAGAATCTTAAAAGTTCAGTCTCTTTATCTTATATATGGGAAAAGTACAGATTTAGTTGGTTAGTAACAAAGACAGAATAAAAGTCTTCCTGATTCATGTTCTACTTTTAAACATCATTACTAAACAAACACTTCTCTGTTATATATGAAAGTCCCTATGTAATAACCTTTGGTTTTTTGCTATGGTCTAAATATTTGTATCCCTTCAATCTGTTGAAATCCTAAACTCCCCAGTGATGATTCGGGAGAGTAGGGCCTTTGAGAGGTGACTAGTCATGAGAGCTCCGACCTCATGAATGGGATTAGTCCCCTTATAAAAGAGATCCCAAAAGCAAGCCCTTCCACCATGTAATGACACAGCTAGAAAGTGTCATCTATAAAGCAGAGAACAAGCCCCTTCACAGACAGTGAACCTGCCAGCACCATTATCTTGGACCTCCCAGCTTCCAGTACTATCAGACATAAATTTTTATATTTGTCATAGCAGCACAGACTTAGACAGTTTACTTCAATGAACATTTACTGGAACTTACAAAAATTTACTTGGTTTTAGACGTGACTATACTAATGCTGAATCTTAAAAGTAACTATCTAATAAAAATGATAATCTAATTAATATTATCAAATTTAAACTTTCATAAAGATAATCTTTCACCAAAACATGACAATCTGGGCCAAAACACAACACTGAAAAAAGCTAAGCATGGTAGCACACACCTGTAATCCCAGCACTCTTGGGGGCTGAGACACAAGTTTGAGCGCAGCCCAGGTAACTTAATGACTTAGCTAGGCCCTGTCTCAAAATTTAAAAAAAGGCGGGTGGGGTGAGTGAAGATGTAGTGCAGTGCAAAGGTGCCTTGGGAGAAAGGAGAGAAGAAATGAAAAAGGAAGAAAAGAAGTAAGAAGAGACTGAAAAACAAAAAAAGGTAAACATAACCTACCTACTTCTAGAATAAGAAGAAATGATGACTAATAAATCAAACATCTATTACTTAAAAAATAAAAAACAAACAAGAGAGGAACACATACCCTTCCAACTAGCTAGCTATTCACATATCATTTTGCTTTAAATCATGGAACAAGTTTAGAAGCACTACAGATTGAAAGTCATCTGCAAAATAGCAGATACTGGGCCAGGGATTTAGCTCAGTGGCTTAAGTGCCTGCCTTGCAAGCGCGAGGTTGTGAGTTTGATCCCCTGTACCAAAAAAAAAAAAAAAAAAAACACAAAGCAAAATAGCAGATACTGTCTCAACCCTGCTCATAAAAAGTTTGAATCCTTAATCATGTATTTCATACCAATCATTTAAAGATTGATATGCTAAAAACAATTTGCACAGTACTAAAGCATGAATTAGTTTAATATAATCCTGTAAGAAGTATGAAAGAGTTTATATTTTTTTTCACTGGGAAGAAACCTGGATGAAATTACAAATGTGTAGAATAGATTTTTTAAAAACTTACAAAAAACTTATAAGATACCTAGGTGCAGAACTTACATATAGACTGGCATGCAGTACACAGAACAATATTCCATATAAATAATTTTATCCTTTTTAAAAAGGAGGTTGTAAACTGGGGGTGATGGCACATGCCTGTCTGTAATCCCAGTACTTCGAAGGCTGAGGCCTTCCTCAGCCTTCCAAGGCTGTGAGTTTGAGGCCAGCCTGGGCTACATAAGTGAGTTCAAGGCCAGCCTGCACTGCACAGTGAGACCCTGCTTCCAAAAAACAAAAAATGAAGCTGCAGACTGACATTACGTTCCATATTTAATAAGTGTTCGTGACCCTTACAAGCATTAAGTATAAATGGTTTCAAATAGTCAGTTTTCTTTACATGCAATCAAGTTATTTTATTCACTGTTAATCCTTTGATGAAAAGGCTTTATATGCAAGTAAATCTACAAAAGCACTGCCCACACTGATCAGAATTAAATTTGTATAGAGCAGTTTTAACATGAATGTAAACAGCACTGAATATTTTCTTTCTGCAACTTGTATTTATAAATTCATTCTGTAAACTAAATAAAGGTATTTAATGCAAAAAAAAGACCTTTGAAAACTCATGATAATCTTTTTAGTGATTAAAATACTTATAACTGAAAACAAGACTATGGCGCAAACCTTCAGGAATAAAAATCTTACATGCTGAGGTTCATCTTCTGCTGACATTGCATTGTTAACACATAAAGCCTCTAAAAACTTCTGCTTCAGGATAATATAACGAAACCTGTGAAAAATAACAAAGGAGACATTAAAATAATTAAAAAGCTGAATAGCAGCAAAGTTAAAGACAAGAAACAAGTTTCTCAAGCAAAACTGGCCAGTTTTGATTGACTGATTTGGTGGATGCTAAGGATAGAACCCATGGCTTCCCATGTAATAGGCAAGTACTTTATCATGGAACTACATGACCAGTCTGGTCATGTTTGCTTTAAAGGGCTAATTACTTCTTCTAGAAGACAGTTCTTTTAAAAAATTAATCTTTCAAGCCTTTCAATGTTTTCATTCATCAGTTGAAATGGTTTTATCCTGTTTTTTTTTACTTTATTATACGTGATGCCATGAACAGCTGTTTTGAAGAGAACAAAACATTATGACAGCTATTGCTGATTTAATACTGTCCTTCTTAGAAGTCCTACCAAGCTTCTATTCTTCTATTTCCATTGGTTCTATCTATCACATTGTCTCTTACTGGGATTTGAATATGTGTGAAAGTATAAACAAAATTCTTATTGAAAATGAGATATTATAGTACCCATTGATCATTCTTTGTTATTTGATTCAGAATGCCCCGTAATTCTTTCACTCTTTGAATGGTTTTATACTTTTTTGTTATGTTTGATATTATTGTATTTGAAACTATGCTCAACTATAGCAGAGAAAGAAATATTGTGATAGCTATTGTTAATGTCCAGTTGTCTTAATGTTAAGTATTGTGTTGCCTATGTTGTCAGGTTCCGATCTGCTCTGTACTGACCTCTTTTGTCTTATTCTCTTTAAAATAAAATGGAAAAAAAATTAATCTTTCAAGGTCTTACAAGTCAGAAGCACTTTCATAAGTTAGTATGAGCAAAAATATTAAGATATTTTACCAAGCTTCTTATAATATTGGAGCCATAGCTGAAATAATTTCAGTCACAAATAATCATAATCTAACACTCAAAGGAAGAATTTTTTAAACCCAATAATAATCTTTCACAAAATCCTATTTTTATGGAAGATGTCAATTAGAAATCAAAGTCCTATATGCTCAAAATGATTTTTCTGTCATCTACAAATTTTTATTAATTTTTAAAATTATTAAAAGTAATTTTTAAAAGAAATTATAGGATACAATGATTAGGTTTTAATATTATGTACACACTATAGAATAAAGCTTTTTTTCATTTTAAACATTAGGACAGTCTAATAAAAATGCAGCAGACAGCGTAGGTGAAAATGAACATTTCTAAAAAGTCACAATAACTACAGACTTAAAACTTTTTACAGGGATTTTAAAGGAAGAAAATAGAGAATAATCAAAATAACTTTCATGTTTTAAGCACTTTAGACAGTTTCTAAGTGTTGAAAACAAATAATAAAACTTGAGTCAGTCCTTTAGTCTTTGTTGTAGAAATAAGAGTCAATAAAACAAAATGTCAAAATAAAAAAATCTGTAGCTTTAAGGTTATCTAACAAATTATATGAAATGTATATAGGATTCAGCAAAGTCTTAAAGAAGTGTGAAACCAATCCTACTAGAAAAGGTAAAAGTAAAAGAAAAGACAAAAAGACATATAAGACCCAATTAATAGAAGATTATCAAGGAGGTGAGCTTGGGCAACTTATAAACAACAAATCGAAAAGTAATATGAAGTTCAACTTTGTTAATAAGGGAGAGGAAAGGGAAGTAAAAATAATTAAGATGTGTTATGTATATCTTAACTCCTCAAAATGAATGTAATCATTATGTACTGCAAACATGTAATAATAAAATTTTTTTAAATGTTACAGTAACTTATATCTGATAATTTATATATGGTTAAATAACAATGCTAATCCCTAGACAAAACACACAAACAAATAACTACTTGAACACATTATAGAAAAATCAAAAGCTGGCACTACCAGAGGGGGAAAAAAAGATAACTTTACGGATTGAGATTCAAGGGTATAAGGTTTTTCAAATGAAGGCACTTCCCAGTCTACAAAGTGAGATAGAATGCAAGCAAAACTCTATTACAGTTTTGTTTGGTCACCTATATTCCCAGCACTCGGGAGGCTATGACAGAAGGATCATCACGAGTTTGAGGTCAGCCTGGGTTACAGTGAGTTCAGAAATGGCCTGAGCTATATTACATAGCAAGACTTTCTCTCAAAAAACAAAACAAAAGAAAGAAAGAAAAGAAAGTGAGCTGGGCTTGGTGATGCACACCTGTAATCTCAGCACTTGGAAAGCTGAGGCAAAAGGATCACTGCAAATTTGACACTAGCCTAGGCTACAAAGTGAGCTCAAGGCCAGCCTGAACTGCATAACAAGACTCTGTCTCAAAAAGACAATAAATAAATAAATAAATAAATAAATAAATAAGAAAGAGGTCTGCAGTAGGCATTTTTACAAAATGACTGGATATTTAAAAAAAAGGAAAAAATGAAATTTTTAGAAACTGAGTCTGATAGGATTAATGTTTAAATTAGCAAACAAGGACCACGCTAGCAAATAAGCAGTTACAGCAGCTTGTATCTAGATGTCCCCTGAAAGCCTCATGGGCTCACCAGTGAGGCTTTTGGGAGTGACTGCATAATGGGTGTGTGACATTGGATCAGAGAATGTGACACTGTATTTGTCCACTGATTGGTTTAGCATAGTTCTGGGTGTGGGTGATTAATATACTGAAGCGGAAAAACCCACTTTGGGTGTAGGTGGCACCATACAATAGGCTTTTAGCATAGACGGAATAAAAGGAAAAGCAGAAGGAAGGCTGCTTCCTCCTGTCTGCCATGCCATGCCATGAACTGTTTCTCCTCTGCAGTGCCCCTCTGCCAGGCTGCCCTGCCTCAGAGCCAGCCTATTCTGATCTGAAATCTCTACAAACTAGGAGTTAAACTAAACCTTTTCACCTTTAACTTGTGGGTATTGAGTATTTTGTCCAAACAATGAGAAAATAACCAAGACGATATTTATACGTGTGTCCATTTTATTTCACTTAAGAGTATGGTCTTAAGGTCCATCTATGCAAGAAATAGAAAGTATGACCAGAATGTGTAAAAGAAATTGTGAAATAGAAAGAAATCGTTCAAAGGAAAGGGGAACTAGGGAGGGGGAAGAAGGAAGAAGGAAAAAAAATGAGAAAAGAATAAAATGGAAATGAAGCTTTATAAATAAGGAGGGGGAGAGGGATGGAAGGGAGGGGGAGAGGGACTGAGGGGAGGGGAATGGAAGGGAAAAGAAATCAAGATATATCATGTATGGGTACAAATTCCCTATGATGAATATGATCATTATGTATATCTAAATTATACCAGTAAACTTAATTTTCCAAAAAATCTGGGTGTGGTGATGCATACCTATAATCCCAGCACTCGGGAGACTGAGGCAGGAGGATTGCTGCAAGTTTGAAGCCAACCT
>PVJX010022295.1:0-30736 GCA_004027295.1 Dolichotis patagonum
AGCAGAGACTTCTTTTCCCTAATCAAAATAAATATGCACTATAATTTGCTGGTGAACTCTTTGCAGTACTCAAGGGACTCAAGGGATGCAAGGCAACTGGATCACTCTGCATGTGTCAGACCAATTGATAAACCGAGGCTACTGCGCATTATCTAAAAATTCTGAAAGTGAACTCTGTTGCCTCTACCACATTTGCCCCTTCCCCAGGACCCAGCAACTATGACATCAGTGCCTCACACAGTTGGGCACTAAAACACTATTCTCCAGCTGAGCTGGTTGATCAGTGCTTGCACCATATTGATTCTGAAAGATGTCTAATCACAGCCTCAGTGACAGGCTCCAGAAAGAGTTCCTTTCATTTCCCAAGACTCATGAGTCCCCATTTTTGTCTCTCAAAGTATTTTGTTGAATGGCTGACATTGATTTAGTTCAGACTCAGAACGCACAACTATCTGAAGGTCAACAACTGCTCTCTCTTGCCTCCCCCAACCCTTTGACACCTAAGCCACAGACAGGAATTATGCAGGAGAGGCATCGCAAAGCTAATGAACAAATTTTGCTGGGGAAATTTGTTCTTTCCTAGAAGACTGTGCTGTCAGTAGGGAATGAAAGGGAAAAATAAGCCCCTTTATGAACAAAAGTGTCTAAGGTCATCCTGAAAAGAGACTGTCACACTGTTCAAAAGTGTACCACAAGCATTCTTTTCCCTCTCATGTATTTCTGTTTTCTAGGTCTCACTGAATTATTCCTCTGCTGCCTGGTGACCTGATTAGTGCACTGTGCTGCTGACTGCAAGGCAATTCTTGGATGAGGTCTTTGGTTTTAGGATCATTTACTATAGTTTGGATATGTTAAGACTTTGATGCATACTGCTCACCCAGGCTTCTGAGCACTCCTGTCTCTTGCAGAAACACAGTTCTTTATAAATACACTTAATTTCAAATTCTGGGAATGAGGTTTTTTTTTTCACAAGTTAACCTGAAATCTAAAAACAAAAGAAACACTCCTAAACTAAAATATTCTCACAGAGGTTCAGGTCTCCCACCCAGCAATATGGCATATGAATGAAAAAAAAAAAAGACAAAGGGAGAATAATTTGCAACTGAAGGGGCTCTGAGATGACCCAATGCTCTCAGTGGAACAAAAGGTCCAAGAATCAGGGCACTCAAGGCTTTTATTAGTATCAGTCAAGGAGGTAGGTGGGAGTAATGGCAGAGTGCATGAAAATGGAAACTCTGCAGGAATGACTGTAAGGAGAACCAGAGCACTCTTGCATGGGGCACCAAGGGTCTCCAATTAGTGATGTAGCAGATAACTTGATCTATGCAAGACTGGTACCTTTATGGCCAGGAAGGTATAATTTTTTTTGAGTCTCATGGCCTCAGCTGAGATGTTATCTCATGTATTAGCCTTGGAATTTCACAGGCTCTGGTTCCAGCCCCATCTCCCTCATTCCAGCAGTCAGTGTGCCTGTGTGTGTGTATGGGGGGTGGGATTCTCACCCATGTGCTGCAATGAGACAAGTGGGTGGCGCCTTGTCCCAGATGGGGTCACATTCTTTTGGCCAGTTAAGGGAATATCTGCTGCAGTGTTGCCAGCTCTGCATATCTCAGTGAATAGGGTTGAAGTAAAGGTCAGGTAAATGTAGAGTCAAGAGGATTTATTTCTCAGGGAAATCCAGCTTGGTGGTCTCCCACACTAAACTGAAATTTATTAGACAATTACTCCTTGTGATGAAAAGAAAAGGCAGAGAAATTTTCAACTTTGGGTAAAAATTCTTAGCCACACAGATAAATGAAGACACATCTCAGTCTCCTACTCTAAGCTGTCCTCATCGAGGTCTTGTAGGCTTTGACTACCTCACAGTGCTGCTTTAGTGAGACCTATTGATCCTTCCACTTCCAGGCTCTCTGAAAAACTACCATGGCAGACTTCTGCTGAAACCTGTGCTTGCTGTGCATAGCAGACTTAGTCTGGGCCCACTCTCCATTCCTTGCTGCCTTGACACTGCTGTAAAAGCACTGAGGCTTCTAATTGTTTGACGAACTTTCTTGATAACTAAAGACCACTCTGCTTGTGAACCAGAGGCCTCATGCCTATAATGCAGCCCTCAATCAATTTCTGACAAGATTGTTCCCTTGCCTCAGAGAAGAGATAATTAGGAGTTATGATGCAGATTCTATCTGGTCAAACTTTGGCTGGTCTCCTGTGAGCTTCATTTCTTTTTTAACTAGAACACATTCTTAGGCTTTATATCCTTCTTTGTTGATTCCAGTTTTAGTAAGAATCTTGCTAAGTCATTGAACCGAGGAATCCTTGCTGTCTCTATCCGATAATCCTCCATAACTGATCAAATTTCTCATTCTCTTTCCTTGGTATCTAATCACTCTGACCTGTTTCAGCAAGACTTCTGTTATGTCTACTAAGGCAGAATCATCACCCTGACATTTCCACTTAATAATTTTCCTTCCACTGATTTCTATCCCTTGATTATAAATTCCCATCTGTCCTTAGTATATCTGGAAATGAGCCTAGTTGTGTACTGAGTTCCTTTTCCTATTATTTTCAGTGGTTTATAAGTAAAAGTACCTTCACTGCTTTTTTATCCAGTTCTAGTTTTAATAGGTGTGTGTGGACAATACTGACTCCCAGAGTTCCCCAGAGAATTCAGCTCTAGTCATTAATCCACAATGCTAACTCGGTTTATAGCGTACCTTTATAGGATGTATTCCTTTTCATCTCTCCCTGACTCTTGTGTCACCCGGGCTCACCACAATCCCAAAGACAACTACTGTACTTGCACTTGAACTTCATCTCAGATTTGTTACTTAGGAATGCAACATGAGACACTGCTTCAACATCCTCATCCATTGTTAGTTCATTAGTCCCACTGTTGATCAGCACCAGCTTCCTACAGGCTTGACATTGGGGAATTTTACTTGAACAAGACTTAAATCACACATTTGCAGGTCTTTTTCAAGTGGGAAGTATTAATAGGATGTTGCTTTTCTAGGTTTATTTCTACTCTTGAATGTCCAGCACAGATAGCACTTACATATTTTCTAGGCACACCATAGAGTGAGCACAGTATTACAGACATTTGTTTCCTTTAATTTTTTTATCAAATAACCCAGAAAAGGGCCAAGTTCATTAAGAAATGGTAACAATCCTGATAACATCACTCTATGCAAAGGTCACATTCAATGATCTATCAAAATTCAGGGTTGCTAGCCCAGAAGTATTTCTTGTTCCTCTAGATCAAATCACATTGCCCTGACTTTCTTTCTCAGCCCACTGATGACTACAGTCATATTGGTAGTGACCAAACAGAGATTTCTATTTCAGTTGTGCTTACTAGAATCATTTGGGGTGTGTGTGTGTGTGTGTGTGTGTGTGAAAAGAGACAGAGAGAGAGAGAGGGAGGAAGTATGTGTGTGTGTGTATGTGTGCGTGTGTTTTACTGAGGATTGAACTCAGGGACTTTACGCTGAGCTATATTCCAAATCCCCTACTTTTAAAAAATATTTAAGACAAAGTGGCTAAGTTACTCATGCTGGATTCAAAATTGCAGTCCTCCTGCCTTTTTTTTTTCCAGTACTGGGGATCGAACTCACAACCTCGCACTTGCCAGGTATGCGCTTATGCCACTGAGCTAAATCCCCAGCCCAGTCCTCCTGCCTTAATGACCCAGATTGCTGGGGTTCCAGATGTGGCGATGATATTAGCTTCTGGCAATGTGATTTGGGCTTAACAAACTCAAGGACTTTTTAAAGCCAGACTATGAGACACTATTTAATCAGACTTTTATACTAATCTATATTGTTTATTAATTCTCATTCTTGTCCTCTTTATGGAACTTGTGGTGTTTCTTCCCTCACCTATATCTATCTAACTACAGATAACAACCAATTTTTACTACAGAAATAGTTTATATTTTAGATCCTTCAAAAAAGCAACAAGCCAATAGAGTGGCTTTTTCATAGCACCAGGGAAATATCAAAAATTTGGAATATATTAGTGATATGGGGAATGAAATCCCCAACCTACTGTATGTACGTCTTGTACTAGTTTATGTTCTCTAACATCAAAGAATGAATTTTAGGAACAATAGAGGTTAAGATCAGAATATATTTATTAAATGAAAAATACTTGTCAGAGAGAGAGAGACAGAGACAGAGACAGAAACAGAAGTAGTTGCCAAATTTCCATCTTTTCTAGGGAGGTTATAGAGCAAAACCACAAAGTGAGACAAGTCTAAGTTGAGGAATACATGACAGAAATATGATCCACCAATAAGATTAATTGCTCAGGTAAAATTTGTTAAATTGGGGGAAAATGGAGAAGTGAGTCACGTTGCAAGGGGGCATGCTTAAAACAACAGTGACTTTCCCTGTAGAGTGGTGGAATGGTAATTCCTGGCTTCCTCGGGATGATAGACACCTAGTTAGAGTATCAATCTGGGTGTATTTGCTTGATCTTTTGTCTTGAGGACTGGTCCATGGAGGGAGGTATCTGTCTCCCTCACAGTTGCAAGGTATCTGACCTTCTGCACTGGTCCTTGAGGACCTAGCCCTATCTGACTGCCTATAATATTTCTATATAACTGAGTTGCTTGCAACATTAGGAAATCTAGAATTTCTAAGTAAAGTTCATTCAGTTGCATATTCATTCTATTTAATTACCATGTGTGAGTAAAATACAATAATGTTTAAATAAAACATGTTTACAGTAAAAGACACATTGTCATTAATCTCCCTCACTTTGAATGCACTTATTGTCTTGTCTCTTCTGAAGAGTTTCTGGAAGTGCTCTTCAATGAGTGTCTTTAGCTGTATTACTGTGACTGCCTCATGTCTGGTATCAACTGAAACGTTTATGTGTTATGGTCATTTCGATTTTGGGAAAGAAGGAGAATTTGTACAGTTTCAGATTCTGATTTGGTGAATAATATTGAGGAGAACACACTCTATTGTTTTGACAAGCCTGTTTTCCCACTAGATGGCACTCAGCAGCAGCATTCTAGATATTTTTTTATCATAAGTCATGAAAACACCCATGAAAAAGAACTTTGAGTACTGCTTTAGAAACTGGCAAGAGGTATGAGATACATATATTCAAAGCAAATAGTAGTATTTTAAGGGGAAATAATGGCAATAGGTCTTTTGCCACAATACATTTTTAAAAATTTGCTCTATCTTTTAATCCTATTTACAATGCTGAGGCACTGTTTGAAGTCCTGGCAATTAAACAAAGATTGAATCGTTTCGGGAAGTTTACATTCTAAGCAGAGTTAGACACTGATACAAAAAAAACCCTCAACACATCCATTCTAACGTATTTGAGTAACTGGAAAAACAAAACCTCAACCAAGTAGAGTCCCTGATTTCTTAATGGACAAGCACGATGATGTCTTTCAAACTTATATTATTCATATACATTTTAGAAGGTAATTTTGTAACCAAACAGGTTACATTTGATTTATTTTAAACATTTGCAGTGCTTTTTCATTTTAAAATAAAAAAAGAATAAAACTGGTGATACAGAATTTCAAAACAAAATAATAAGATATTGTTATAATCAAAGTAGTTCTTCAGATTACAAGATATAGGTATGAAAAAATGATCAAACAAACAATGAAAGTACCAACCATTATCTCTGATGAACTAACAGATTAGTAGTGTAGTTATTTATCATAAATATATATATGTCTTTTCTTGTTTTTCTCTTTTCCCTTACCTCAACCATACCTACAATAACTATTAAGAATTTTTATATTTAAATGATATCCTCCCTCTCTCCAGGAGTTCTATTATGCAGTTCTACTTTATAAATTTTTAAATATGTTTTGAATTTTCACAGATATTTCAGAGATAATGTAATCTTCAAAGCCCAAAGAATAAGCAAAATTATTGCTTATGAGCAATAAGCATAAGCAAAATCTTTACTGTGGTGTCCACAAATGACTCAATATAAAAATACTGAGTCATGCACAACCTTCTGTTCTCAACATATTATATATATTTTCCCTTTTTTATTCTGTTACTCTGTGGCACTCAGGAGCAGACAGATTATCTTTCTGATTTTTTTTTCTAAAAATCTGTACTATTCTTTATTTCTGAATTCAAAATTCTACATATTCACATTCAAATACTGGAGAATTTTTGATGATTTCACTTGAGAATGACAAATCATTTCATGTAAATTTAATTGTTTTTCTTCAGCTCAGAAATATGTATTCTTTTTTCTAAATATTACTGCTCCTCCATTTATTGTGATTTTCATTCAGATATGCCAAATATCCACATATGAGATATCTATTCTATGTATTTAATATCTGTGTATTTTTCTTGGGTTTCTGTAAACTGTTACATCAATTGTATGGTGTAACTGGTACACCAGTTTTATGATAAATATCTTCATATTTTCACTGAAGAATCACATGGGTGCTATAGTAATAGCAGTTGTGCACCACTTCTAAGTGAAATTCCATGCCTTCATTCAAGATTTCCTCAGCATGCTTTAGTTATTTAAATTATTTTATCAAAAGTGTGACTCTGGTATAATTTATTTTCTTCTTTCCAGTCTAATGAATGATCCCAGCAAGATTTTTGCAAATCATTAAAGAAAATTTTCAATACTTATGATTTCAGAGAACTGTGGAAGCACGAAGCAAATTTCTTTCAATATAAAAATGCAATGTACTTCTCATAGAAATGACCATGAGACTCATAAAGCAACTATATAGGAATTTAAAAAGTTAATGCATATAAAATGCCTAGAGAAGTATGTGACTCCTGATCTGAGCTCTGCAGAGTTAGAAACTTTGATTTATTTTTGGTCTTACTACTGGTAGTGATCAGTGAGAAAACAGGGGAAAACAACCAGCTTGTTGGAAGGAATCCACAAAAATGTCAAGATCAAGGAGCAAAAGGCAATTTCACACCTCCAGCTCACTCAGAATAAGTCTGGAAGTTATAGACATGGAATGCAAAGACCTGAAATCTCCAAGAGGGTAGCAACAAAGGAACAACTTCATGAGACTGTAAAAGTAATCAGATCAGAAATAATATCACAGGTAAAAGAAGAAATCTTGAACATAATGAATCACTGAACATATCTAAAGAAAACATAGATTAAAAAAGCAGAGCATAAGGAAGATGATGGAAACCTTGAATGAACAATATAGGAAGGAATTACAACTAATGAAACAGATTCAAAGAAATATCCAGGAGATTAAAAGTCTAATGAAAGCTGGAAAAACTGCTTGAAAGACACTGAAGATAGACTATCAAACCTTGGAGACAGGATTGCAGCTAGTGACCATGAAAGGAAAGATCTCTTAAAAATAACAAGGAACCAGGATATAACTCAATGACTGAAAAGTGATGCAATAATAATAATAATACTAATAATAATAATAATTTAAGAGTGACATATATCAGTGAAAAAGCAAAAATCAACACAAATGAAGTTAAAAAAAATATTTACAAAAGTAAAAAGAAATTTCCAGAATATGGGGAAAGAATCTGGCCTATAGATAAGTGAAGGGCCTAGGACTCCAGCTAGCCATAACCAAAATAAATCTACACCCAGACATACAATAATCAAGATCCCAGAAACTCAGCACAAGAACAGAATAATAAAAGCTTATAGAGAAAAGAAACCGATCACCTATAAAGGAAAGTCCATCACAATCATGGCAGACTTCTCAACACAAGCCATGAAGTCAACAAGAGTTTGGAGTGAAGTGTTTCAAATACTGAAAGAAAACAACTTCCAACCCAGATTGATGTACCTTAAAAAACTATCTTTCCAAATTGATGGAAAAATAAGATACTTTCATGATAAAGAAATGAAAGAATTCCTGACCACCAAACCAACCCTACAGAGAGTGCTGAAGGATATTCAGAGAGATAAAGGTGACCATGTTTCCAGAAATAGCAGCAGAAGATAATTGCCAAACAGGACAGGCAATTGAACAAAGGCAAATTGTGGAGGGCCAATATCAGGAGGATACCATGGCAGAGATGAACAAATGCATGCTAGTTTTAGTCATTAATGTAGATGGCCTTAATTGAACAATAAAAAGAAACAGGTAGAATGGATCAAGAAACAAGACCCATCAATATACTCTATACAAGAAACACATTTAACTCAAAAGGAAATTCATACACTGCAAATCAAAGGAGAGAAAACAATTGTTCTATGTGACAGGAAACCAGAAAAAAGCAAGAGTAACTTGTCTATCAACTGCATAGTAGATAAGAAAGATACGGTATTCTCATACAATGGAAAGCTACTCAGCTATAAAGTAGAATAACCTTGAGGCTCTTGTAGGTAAATGGATGCAACTGGAGCTCATGCCCATGGGTGAAATGATTTGCACTCATATGGGTGAACAATGATTTATATCCCCAGCATAAAAAACTGAAAGAGTTAGCAGAATCCAACAAGCATAATAGATATTACAAAAGTCACAGGGAAACAAACATCTAAAAAAGGGAATTGGTAACCACTGTTAATTTCCTATTTTCTTGTTTTGAATTCTTGTGTCATTTTCAAAATTTAGTTAGGTTTGATTTTATTTTGTCTTGTGAGATTTTACTGTGTCTGATGATATGGGCAAGTATTTTGAAGATAACCAGATGTAGTATTGTAACCATCACTGATTTCCTATTATCTTGTTTTGAAGTCCTATAATGCTTTCATTTTGTTGTTTTGATCGGTTTAATTCAGTTTTGTTTTATTTGATTTATTATGTGTGATAGTGTGGACAACTATTTTGAAGAAAGCAAGAGACATTATGGTAGCCATTGTTGATTTACTATAATTTTTTTAATATAATGCTTTAATTCTTTTGTTTTGATTGATTTTGTTCTATTTTTTGTTTGATTTTATTGTGTGTGGTTGTATGGATACACATTGTGAAAAAAATGTGAGGCATTATGGTAGCCATGGTTGCTTTCTTGTTGTATTGTTTTGAAGTCCTATATCACTTGCATTATTCTGTCATGATTTGCTTTATTGTGTTTTGTTTTGTTTCATTTTATTGTCTTTAAAATAAAATTTAAAAAAGAAAGAAGTGTTTGAAGATCTAGACATTATTAGCCTGATTTGTACATTAAACAATGTACATATATATCAGCATGTTGTATGATACCACATATGTTTTGTTATGGTTTGTGTCTGGATGTCCCCCCAAAACCTTCATGCAGTCATGGAGAGCATGATTTTCACAAGTGTTTGAATTTAGAGTTTGTGGCTGGTTGTGTGAGTGATACAACCACCCTAAGGCAGGTAGACTGCATATGACATAAGGCAGGGAAAGAGGCTTGCTCTCCATTCCTCTCCTGTTATTTTTGCTGTCTTCTGCCACCATGAATTGTTGCCCCTCTGCCACATAACTCTGCCTTGGAGCCAATGGATGATGGACTGAAACTTCCACAAACTATGAGCTAAATAAATCTTTCCTCTTTTAACTTTGGGTTTTAGGTATTTTGTTTCAGGAAAAACAGAAAAGTTACCAAAGAGAACCACTAAAAAGAAAGACTCTTTAGTCATTAGGCAGTCATTTCCTCAATTGCCTTTAAAGAACTAACCTGTTTTACTGATTTTCCTAAATTCCAAATTTCATATGAATAGAGATACACTTATTATACATGACTTTTTTTAGTGGGTGCTTAGCTATACAAGGTTCATTCATGTTGCAATATAGATGTATCAGTACTTCCTTCTTTTATGACCAAATTATATTTTATTAGATAAATTAACCACATTTTATCTATCCACTCACTTATCTAATATACATATCAGGTGTTTTTATTTTTTAACCATTAAGAATAATTCTATGATATTTGTATAAAATATAAGAGAGAAGTAAAGCTAATGAGTTCAGTTATAAGCATAAATGTTATTGGTCTCAATTCCCCAATAAATAGAAATAGACTTAAACAATAGATCAAAAATCAACTGTGACAATATGCCACATACAAGAAACTCATTTAATTAAAAAAGAAATTCATAATTGAAAGGCAAAGAATGAAAAATGACACTCCGTGCAACAGGAACTCAGAGGAAGTGACTGCTACTCAGAGGTTTCTTTCAGGTGCAGTTGGCTTCTGCATTTTGAATCTATTTCATGATTCTATCTCTTCAACTTACTGAGGATGATAAATTGCTGTGTACTTAGTGCAACCCATTTTTTGTGCATTTGTGGGGTTTTTTTTTTTTGTTTTTTGGCTCTTGCCTATATTGTTTTGTTTGTTGGTTGGTTTGTTTTTTGGCGCTGCCCTGTATTGTTTTTATATGACACTTAGGAAATTTTAGTTTTGATATAGTAGGAAGAAAAACTGGTTAAAACAATTATGTTTCCCCAGATAGAGTGGTACAATCTGCAATAACAATAGTGTTAAACACAGCCTAGAAAATGATAAACTGAGGTAGCTATTACTTTAACCTATATTTATCATTGTATAACAGAATCTAGAAAATCCCAAGCAGTAAATAATCCCTTAAAATGGAAATTTTACTCTCAATTGAGAAAATTTAAATGGGCTTAGTAGGAAAAAATAAATATATGAAACTGAAGAGGTTAGAAGCAAGGCTGGAGGACAAAGACGGGTCTTGCAAACTTTGGGAAACTGATGCAGAATATGGGCGGAAAGGGAAAAGGAAGAAATAAGAACAAGATCAGAATAAAACAACAACAACAAAACCCTAGAAGCCATGCTCACATACATACAGAAACAATGAGGAAAAAACAAGAAAACAAAGAAATACCAAGAGAGAAAGAAAATATAGGCAATTTAAAAAATTTTTAAAAAAGGAAATTTTTAAAAAGGGAAAAAATCCACTGGAAAGTTGGTCTCTGCTGCCAACAGATGTGGGCAGAGTCCCAGGCCCACGCTGATCAATCCTAGCAGCTCCATGACAGGATAGACAATAATCCCAGCAAGTCGGCATCCCTATTTTCTCTGATGATTTCTGGCTCTGAGGCTGGAACCAGACTTGCCCAGGCTACAGTAGTCTCCATGTCTCCTACAGTCTTAATTGGGAGTCCCTAGGTGAAGCCAGCAGTTATTTGGGGTGCTGGGCTCTATAGGCCTCTCTCCAAAGTGGTTCCCAGCTATTTGCCTTTTTTTGTGGGAAGTCCCACTGGGACAACTCACACTAGTACTAACTGCTCCCTTTTGGTGACCACTAGACTGCTCCACTTGTGTGCTTTTCCACAGGGGTCTTTGGGATCACCATCCTTTGGGATCATAAGTCTATATGGTCACCAGTAGTGACAGAGTGACTGGAGTTTCCAACTACCATTCCCTTTCAATGATTCTGGACTTGGGTAGAAAAAGTTGCCAGCCTCCTGCTTCTGCCTTGAAATCTGTTGATTCACTGCCCCCATGGGCTTCAGCTTTTTCTTCACATACTTCTTGGGGCCTGGGACCCACTTCCTTCCATCTTGTTTCCTTACCTAGCCATATTCCAGTATTGGGCCACCAATTCTCAGAAAGTCATTCTGTTTCCTAACACTCAAACATTTCCTTCACCTGTATTCTCCAGCATTACTATTGTAAACAGGTTTTTCATGCCATTTTTCCTGTCTTCTGATTTTTCACTTACTTTAATTAATCTTAGATCAGTTTTACTTTCATGATCCAGGAGGTGTTAGATCCACTTTTCATGTTCTCTTTATGATTTTTAAGGTGTCTGTGGATAGCCTGTCTTTGAAAACATTCCTGTTTGCTATTGCTTTTTTTTAATTCTGACCTCATATTTGGTCATTTATGCTACCCGTAATGCAATATAAATTTAAACTCCTGGGTTTCAAATTAAAACCTTTTCATGGTCTCTAATGCTTTGCTAAACTGTTTATTCATATTTTATAACATTTTGTTTAACTCATCTAGCTTTATACTAGGGTCTTCTGAAAAGTTTCTGATCATTTTTATTACTTCCCTTATCTTAGTTATATCTTCTATAATTGCTCAGAGTTCCTTTTTCACCTTTTGACCTCCTCTTTTAATCTTCTCCAATCATTTGAATGGGTGGCTTTTGCTGTGGTCCTAGTCAAGCTCCCTAGATTCATTTTCTGCAAGCTGGGAATTTTGGGAGACATTTTCTTGTCTTGTATTCTCATGGTGCTATTGCCTTTTGTTTGTTTTCTTGCTTGTTGTTGTTGTTGTTGTTTTGTGCTGAGGTTTATGGATATTTATAGCAGAAAAGCTTTTTTACTGGTATGGTGCTTTCTTTAGTTAGTTTGATTTTCAGTGATATACTTTGGTTGTGGCTAAATATGGGGACAATGCAAAGCAATTGGCCCAAAACACAGTTCTCTGTGAATGGCTCTCAGCATTGTTAATATCACATAGGTAATCTGGATATCAGCATACAGTTACAACCTATGAATAGCTACAATCTTTCAACTTTGGCAATATCAAGCAAATCTGCTACTGTAGTATCATACAAGATAAATTTGATATTAACATTCCGTAAGAACCAATAATATATCACTTTAACCATAGATAAGAAATCCACAATTATTGTAGTAACACTAAGGTAATCCATACATTAACATATAGTTAATATTTAATAAATGTTATAATTATATCTTCATTAATAGTATAAAAGTACCAGCAGTAATTATATAGAGTTAACTAATGACCCAGTGATTAATAGAACTTTATATTCATACTGTTAAACATATAGAGGCTTTAGAATGGAAGAATACAAGAAGAAAAATTTGGAAACTTAAATTATAACATATGAGAAGTAGGGAGAGAAGTTAGACAACTCTTGCTTAACAAAAACAATAAATAGAAGATAAAAGATAAAAAGGGAGAAAAAAGAAATGATATACAGAATGAAAATAAAAAAATCAAAAGGAAAAAATGGAGAGAAGAAAGGAAAAAAGGTGCAAAGAAAAAAAGGTTTAAAAAAACTTAAGGATAAAAAGACACAGGAAAATGCCCCAAACTCAGTGAAAAAGAAAGAAGAAGGAAAAATAAAGAGTACAAAAATTTTCTCTGTGTTTTGAATGAGTGTTTTCTTTCCAACATCTTCAATTTGGGGGTCAGTAAATATCAGTTTTCTCTACCTAGCCTTATGGACTATGGATTTTTTTCCAAATCCATTTTATTCATAGATAAAAAGAGAAAAAAAGGAGAAGATGAGGAAAAACTACAACAAAAATTTAAAGTACCTCAATCTGGGGGTAAGAATGGTACATACATTTCATATTGTTATCACAAAATAATTCAGCCAGAGCACAAGAAGGACTGTGGATTTTCAAGGTGCCCCCTCATACAAATGTCCATTGGTATATATAGATTATTATAGTGTGCAAGTCAAAATGTGTCTCAACTCACACCAGTAGATATGGAAATCAGTCAGACACCAGATCCATGACAAATGCAGACACTAGGGTGTGAGTGTGAATTATCAATGCTGACACTTTCAAATCCAGAGCAATTGAAGCCAAGCACAAGTAAACATATTCTGGATCTGGCTATGGAGGAATGAGGCCTGTACCCTCCCTGGTCCAAGCTCACACCCCTCACATGGTTTCCTTCCAGCCCACTCTCTAACCGTGGCTATATCCTATGGATTTCTCTCACTTACTCACTAAGAGTATAACACTGGGAATCCTGAAATGAATCCTCCACACAACCTTTCTGAGTGTCATATTCAGTCAGCCTTTTCACAGAATAGAGCCTAACCCCACACTGTCCAGGAATATAGCAGATGCCTGTACTATGATCCCTCTTCACCTGCTGACTGTGGAAGGACTCCTGCAAGCAGCAGAATTCAGTGACATCTCTCCAGATTCTAACATCTGTTAACCCAGCCCACCACCATTTCTCCTTGAAGTTCCCTGGAGACCCCAGGAGATATCTTGCTTTGGCAGTGTCAGGCTTGGGAAAAAGTTCAGGCTGTTCGATTTCCTTTTCTGCACTATGGTCTGCCTCTTCAACTTCTCTGCAGATTTTAGTATGCCTGTGAGTTCCTTCCTGATTTCTAGGGACCTACTTCTCTCTTTTTTCTTCCTCAAGTTGTTATTTTCCAGTGTCTGGATTCTGAATCTCAGACAGGCTGAATACCTGCTGCTCAGTGCAGCATTTGGAATCATTATAATAATATATTTTTTAGGAAAAGAAATGTTTTCACAATCAAGTGGAAAAATTGGGAACTTCATACATTACTGGTGGGAATATAAAATGTTGCAGCCACTATGGAAAAGTTTGATGATTCCTCAAAATACTAAACAGCATTATGACGCGATCTAGCAATACTACTCTTAAGTGTCTTAACCGACAGAATGAAAAATGTTTCAATGTTACAATGTTACAATAAAATTTATAATAAATGTTACAATAAAATTTATTCATGAGGGTTCACAACATGAAGTATTCATACTAAACTATACATAAAAACAGATACTAGAAATGTAGTATACATATACAATAGAATACTATATAGCCACAAACATGAATGTAGTATTGATATGTGCTATGACATTGATGAACCTAGAAAATATTAAGCTAGGAGACAGAAGCCTGAAAAATGAGGCTATATACTGCATAGTTTTATTTATATGAAATATTCAGTATAGGTAAGTCTGTAGTCAGAAAACAGATTACTGATTTCTAGGGGCTGCATTAAATTTGCAATAGAAAGATTGGTTTATTTGGACTTCTTTTCTGGGAAGTAAACATATTCTGCATCTGATAGTGATTTTTTGAAATTTTCACAATGTTATTTTTATTTTTTTAAAATTTTATTTAAAGAGAAAAAAAAAGGGTAGCAATGATACAGGATTCCAAAGGGAAACAATAAAGAAACAAAAAAAAAACCACCAAAAACAAAAGCACTAAGAAATCACCACTTGATACATTACATACTGTCACCATTGGAAATAGTTGTTTAAGTTACAAAATTAAAGCATACAAAGTAGACATTCAAACAGTGAGACTGTTAATAGTTCTGCTCAGCATTCTAATCAAAACAGTAATAGGGTCATCTATCTTACACACTTAAACACACATGCAGTTATATCCTTTAGAGCACTTTCTTTTCCTCTCTTTTTTACAGTAGCAATTATACATTTTGGGTTTTATTACTCCTACAGTTCTTATGACTTTTTACACTAGAGACACACTGTGATATTTATAAGTGTGATTCTTATTTATTTCACTAATGAGGATAGTCTCAAGTTGTCTCCATTTCCCTATGAAGGCCTCAAGATCATCCTTTTTTATAGCTGAGTAATATTCCATTGTGTAAAAATACCACATCTTTTTCATCCACTCTGCAGCTGATGGGCATCTTGATTTTTTCCAAAATTTAGCTATTACAAATTGTGCTACTATTAACATGGGTACACATATATCACTGTGATATGACCTTTTCCGTTTTTCTAGTAAAATACCCAGGAGGGGAATAGCTGGGTTGAATGGAGCTTCCAAACCTAGTCTTCTGAGAATTCTCCATACTGATTTCCACAGTGGTTGCACCAGTCTACACTCCCACCAACAGTGGAGCAGTGTTCCTTTATCCCCGCAGCCTCACCAACATTTGTTATCAGTGTATTTCTTGATGGCAGCTATTCTTTCCGGTGTGAGATGATATCTCAATGTTGTTTTAATTTGCATTTCTCAAATGACCAGTGATGGTGAACATTTCTTCATGCATTTATTAGGCACTTTTATATCTTCATATAAGAACCATGTGTTCACCTCGGCTGCCCATTTTTGGAGAGTTTTGGAATTTGGATGGGTTGGTGTTTTTCAATTCTTTATAAGTTCTTGATATAAGTCCTTTGTCTGAGGGGTTGCTGGCTAAAATTCTTTCCCATTCTGTGGGTTTTCTTTTCACTCTGTTGATAATATCTTTTGAGGTGCAGAAACTTTTCAATAATATGAGATCCCAGTTGTTGATTCTCTGAAGTATTTCCCGTGCAGTTTGCATTTTGTTCATGAATTCTCTGCCTACCCCTACATCTCCAAGATTTCTACCTACCTTATCTTCCAGTAGATTCAGTGTTTCTGTTTTAATGTTTAGGTCTTTGATCCATTTAAACTTTAGTTTTGTGCATGGTGATAGGCATGGATCTAGTTTCAGTCTTCTGGATGTGGAGAGCCAATTTTTCCAACACCATTTATTAAAGAGGCTATTCTTCCTTCAGTGAACATGTTTAGCCCCTTTGTCAAATATCAGGTGGCTGAGTGTGTTTGTACCTATACTTGCATCTTCTAATCTGTTCCACTGATCCTCAGGTCTATTTCTTTGCCAGTACCATGCTGATTTTATTACTGTGGCTTTGTAGTACAGTTTCAAGTCAGGAATTGAGATGCCTCCTGCCTTGCCTTTATTGCCCAGAATTGCCTTTGCTATTCTAGGTTTCTTCTGGTTCCAAATGAATTTTAGGAATGTTTTTTCTAGATCTGTAAGGTATGTCAATGGTGTTTTGATTGGGATTGTGTGAAATCTGTATAACAGTTTGGGAGTATGACCATTTTCACAATGTTGGTTCTAACTAAGTTACATTGTATATTGCACTTCAAATTGGAAAAAGTGGTAAATTTTATATTATTCTATGGCATATATACGTATTCTGAAGTGAGATATATATGTATATTCTGAAGTGATATATATATATATATACATATATTTATTCATAGATATGTATCACGTCATAATACACATATTTCTAGGAAGTAATTAAGTCATGAACATTCCACTTTTATGAATGGTATTAGTGCTTTTATAAAGAAGTTGAAGAGTTAACTGCAGTACATTTTGCTGTTTTGCCTTCTATCCTATGAGGACATAGCAAAAAGACAGCAATTTATGAACTGGGAAGCAGGTCATCACCAGACTCTAGATCTGTTGGCATTATGATCTTGGAATTCCCAGTTTTCAGAATAGTGAGAGTATTCATTGTTGTTAAATTAGTCTATTTTTTATATCTTGTTATAGTAGCAGGAACAAAATAAACTATGTAATTTACTATAGTATGAAAAAAGAAGCAATAAATCCTAACTCTTAAATTCACTGGATTGTAGGGCAAGTTTTTACCTTCTCATCCTGACAGAAAGTAGGTCATTTACCTTTCCAGTGAGATGTAATTTGAGAAATCACAGCTTGATCAAACAAGCATAAAATAACCTGATTATGAGCTCCTGCATATAAACAAGTACATGAAAGAAATATTTATCTAGAATGACAGTGTTTTAAGAATCCATTCCCTCAAGACCCTACTTACTTTCCCAAACTTGACAGGCTATTTTATGGAGGAGGACTTAGTTTTAGGAAATATCATGCCTACAAAGAATTAAATTATATAGCTGCTGATAATCACAGGTTCAACAAAGATGTCATTTTTTTCCTTATTTATTTATGGTGAGACCCAACAGTCTAAAAGTCTTACCAGAAAACAAAGTTGGTAACAGATCTTTTAAAATATAATCTAAAATCAGTAGCAAGAATTTGTGAGGAATTTTAGATAAACTGAAAGAAAGGATCAAAGCCAACAAAAATGAGGGATAAAAGCCAAATAATGGAGGTGGCAGAGGAAAATTTGCATAGTCGATATCTTTAAATTAATATGAAATATTATCTCTTACACAAAACTAAATAGAATATTAGAAAGATAGCACCATTTAGGAAACAAGAAATAATAGTCATATCTCAATATTGTCTACTTGAAATTCATTTAATTTGATACTTAGTACATTTTGATGCAAAAATGTTGTCCTAGTACCAGTCAATTGTTTGTTAATATATGTACAAGCTAAAACTGGTCACTCTCTATTGCCTTGTGACATGCTGTGCTTTCTAGTCAAAACCATTTTTTGGTACTCATCATTTTGCTACTTATTGTGCCTTTTGGACCAATTATCCATGAGTTCTGAGGTACCACTGTATTTGGAATTTTATGAGAAATAACTTTTTAAAGAGAATATTTATTACTTTATTTTTAAGTTTATTGGTGAAATTTGGATATGCACAAATATCACATTTATCATAGGGAATTTGTACTTGCACATAGTTTTTCTTTTTCCCCACATTCTCTTACTCTCTTTAGCCATTCTTCTCTTCCTTATTTACAAAGATTTGCTTCCATTTTATCCTTCTTTTATCTTTTCTCTTTCTTCCTTTCCCCATTGCTCCTCCCTAGTTCCCTTTTTTGGGAACAATTCCTTCCTATTTTGCAATACCTATTACACACTTTGATCCTTATTTACACTTTTGTTTTCTCACACCAAAAAAACAATATGATATTTACATGTGTGGGGTTATTTTTTTGCTGAGTGGCAAAAGAAGCCCCCAAAACTTCTTAAACACATAAAAATTAAATAACACCCAGAACAAAGTGTTACAGTTGAAATAAGAGAAGAAATTAAACAGTATCTAAAATTAAATGAAAATGTCGATAAAACATAATGGAACTTATGGGACACAATGAAAGCTGTATTAAAGAGGACAGTTTGTAGCAATGAATTCTCATATCAGGCAGACAGAACAAGCTAAAATAAACCACTTAATGCTAAACCCGAAACTTATAGAAAGAGGAAAACAAATCAAACCAAAAGCTAACACTAGAGATGAAATTGGGAAGACCAGGGATATAAGTACCTGCTGGGCGAGTGAGAGGTGAGAGTTCCATCTCTGGTATAAAACAACAACAACAACAAAAAGAAATAAATGTAAGAAAATCAGAGAAGATTGCGTGCTAGTACTGAGGAAGATCTTTAATAAAATTGAAAAGGAAACAATAATAGGAACAGATGTTCTCTACCTCAATCTGATAACAGTCATCTATGACAAACCAACAGCCAGCATCATATTAAATGGTCAAAAACTGAAAACTTACACTCTAAAATCAGGAACATGACAAGGACGTCCATTGTCATCATTCATATTACATATAGTTCTGGAAATATTAGCCAGAGCAGTTAGACAAGACAGAGAAATAAAGGTATAAGGACAGGGACAGAAGAAGTTAAATTATCATTATTTAAAGATGACATGATACTTTATGTAGAAGATCCTCCCCCCAAAAAATCACCAAAAGACTTCTAGATTTAAAAAGTGAATTGAGTAGCATATCTGAATATAAATTCAACACTCAAAAATAGTGTTCCTGCATGCAAAAAACAAATTCACTAGGAGAGATATTACAGAAATAAAACCTTACAAAATAGCATCCAAAAAATGAAACACTTAGGGATCAATCTAACAAACGAAGTAGAAGATCTATATAATGAAAATTATAGTAGTCTGAAAGAGGAGATCTAAGAACATAGCAGAAAATGGAAAGATATCCCTTGCTAATGTGTATGCAGAACCAACATACTGAGAATGGCATACTCTCACCATTGTTGTACAGATTTAATTAAATCAAAATCAAAATACCTTTAGCGTACCTCACAAAAATAGAATAAATATTCCTTAATGTTTATTTCAAACCAGAGGAGATCTACAATAGTAAAAACAATACTGAGGAACAAAGGCTAGGAAAGGTGCATCACAATCCCCAAGTTAAAATCATACTACAAAGTTGCTGTGATTAAAACAGCATGGTACTGGCAAAAAATGAGATCTGAAGATCAGTGGAACAGATCAGTAGATGTGGAAACAAATTCAAACCACTTTATCTTTGACAAAGGGGCCAAACATGTTCACTCAAAGAAAGATAGCCTCTTTAATATATGATGCTGGAAAAAACTGGCTTTCTACTTGCCAAAGACTAAAACTAGACCCATGTCAATCACCATGCACTAACATAAAATCAAAATGGATCAAAGATCTAAATATTGAAAGAGAAAAATTAACTTGCTGTTAGAGAACATAGATACAACTTTGAAGATATATGTGTAGGCAGATATTTGATGAACAAAACCCCATTCATTTGGGAAAAACTACAAAGGATCAATAACTGAGTTCTCATTTTATTGCAAAGCTTTTGTACAGCAAAAGAAATTACCAATAGATTGTAAAAAAAAGCTACAGAATGAGAAAAAATTAATTAGATGTTCCTTAGAAAAAGGACTATATAAAGAATTGAAATATATATGAATATATATGAATATATATGAAGAATTAAAAAACATCAGACCCTAAAAATTTATAGAATCAATCCAAAGTGGATATGTGAAATGAATAGATACTTGCCAAAAATATTTATGGCAGACAAATATGTGAAAATATTTTCAACATCATCAAACATTTGAGAGATGCTAACAAAAACAATGCTGAGATTCTGTCTCACTCCAGAAAGAATGGCTGTCATCAAGAGAAATAAATTTTAAGTACTGGAGGATAAATTAGAAGATAATGTCACAGAAAATGGAAAAAAGAAAGAGGATAAATAATGACATTAGACTTAGTTCATTGTAGCGGAGGAGCAGAGCAGGGAAACAGAACTAGAGAGGAAGGTCATGCCTCTGTGATCCACCTAGACATACTTAGTACCATGTTTTAGTAATGTGCTAGGAGTTCATTAATACATTAAATTAATTAAAGGTCACAGGTTCTGATCGACACACTATTGGCTTCCTGCCTCTCAGATCTTCTGCTTTGGGCTGGAACTATGCCACTGACCTTCACAAGCCTCCATTTCAAACAACCCATTGTGGAACTTCTCAGCCTCCATAATCATGTTGGTCAATATCTCATGATAAGTATCTTTTGTGTATCTATATTATAACTATATCATGTCTTTCTAGGAAATCCTAATTAACACATTGTATTATATGATCCCATCTTTCCCGAATCCAACATAGTTCCCATTATGTACATTCCATAGTTCTCTATTTTCTAAAGCAAAACAAATTGATAAAGTTAATAGACTAGTAATATGTGTAATTTTTAAAACCTTAAAGTGTCAATATATATTATGTAGATAGTAAAATTACTGAAGTTTTGTATAAAATTAAGACATGTTCCAAAATTTTTTCTGCTTTCATTCTTAAGGAATTTTACTAATTAAAAAGAAAATTATATCTATAAGACCAGTGGTGCTTGCTCAAGACTAACCCAAAAGGAATGTATTTCATTCATATTGTCTTCATTCTATGGCAATTCAAGTGATGCACTTTTTCTGTTATCTTAGGTGCTTTTTGAATGTTTTTTTCAGCTTCGCCTGGTCAATTGCTACTGAGTATAATGCAGTCTGGCCAACGACTGAAAATGTAACACAAGACATAAACATGGTATTGGAATATTGCATTATTTGTTCAGAAATTAGAGTACTAATTCAGGAAACTATTTTAAACTGAAAAGTACACCATGCTACTCATTATATATTGCAAGATGTTTTAAGTCAATGACCATTTGATTCAGAATCATTTTATGAGTCTAACAGAATTGATCTTGCTATGCTGTAGCTATTATAAATCATGGCAGAGCTTTATTTCTCCCTCTAATAAATGTAGTTACATAATGTCTAAGTCATGCAGTGTAAGTATTAAAGATATAATTTTACATAGAAGGGTGGTCTCATTTTATTCTGATATTTTTTACATATTCTTACTGTGTTATTCTTTTTTATTCTCCTTCCTCTATGGCATTGTTGACTTACTATAATTTGATTTTAATTATTTCACAAAATTTGCATTTCATTTGATTTACAATTGATATAAATTTGTACTCATATCATGTACCTCATAAGCCATAGTGCTATACAAACCAGTGGAAATGGCTGTAATTCATTCCTGCTGTTATGGTGCTCATATTCTATCTGGTCATCACCATAAATCATCCATCTTGTCCACTAACACAAACCCTCTAATGTTTTCTCCTTGATATTCTATCAGCCCCAAGGGCAGGCAAAATTTTTCATCCTAATTTATTTGAAAAACTCTTCTCAAAACAATCTGCTAAAAAGTCAAATCAATAAGTTAGTGTTTGAGAAACACATTATTAATAAATAAACTATCCTGGAAGAGACATTTCTATTGATCACAGGAGCATGATTAATCAAGACTTACTGGAATGGAACTGTAAATCATGGAATAGATATTAGTTTTTTATTGGTTTCTGAAAATTTCTATTGAAACGCTCACTGGAATTGTTATGCACATGTCAATTTACTAGTGCATTCATTAATTGACATAATAAATAAGTATAAATGTAGGTATTTATATTTCTTTGAATAATTGAATTGAATAATTTGTCTAATCAACTTCTTGAAAGATAACACAGAGATCCTATTTAGACTTGAGAATATTTTCTAGCTGTTTATGCTGCTTAAATGAGGCTCTCAATTTGTCCATGACTGTCCTTTAACCAATTCTATATTGTACTTGAAGTATCTCTCATTCCTTTTGTCCTAAGTGACCTGTTAAAATGAAAGTATAAGTACTTTTCTATGATTAGCATTTTGGATTGAAATTTGCGTACCTACTTCGTGTCCCTCCTTCCTCTCATGTGGGGTTGCAAAGCAATGACAAATTGTCTTTGATCTTTGCAATTCAGGAGTCATGTAAGCAATAAAATTTTGTGCAGTTCTGTGCAGTTAACTGTGAATATAATTACAAAGTCTAAACTATGTGATGTGAAATCACATGCTCTGGCCTTGTTGATCAGCTAAATAGTCTATATCTAAAGCACAAGCTAATATTACAGCATCCACTTACTTTTTAAATCTTCCAAGAATTGAACACTACAGTGTCAGTAAATTTTTTTTATTTCACAGATGTCTATACCAAAGAAATATTTGATTCTCTTTTCCCACAAACATACACCCTTCCACAAACACAGCAGAGAATTTGGTGACTGTTTCCCTATTTAAGCAAAACATTGATAGACACCTTAAAGCCAGGGTAAAAAAATTCACTAGGTCACAGAGAGGAATTATCTATCTTTAATTCATACCTGAGTTGTGAAAATGGAAGTGATGTAGGAAAAGCACACAGAACCATCTCTATAAAAACTATAGGTAGACTAGTCCCCATTTGTAATGATCCTTGGATTTTATAATTATGCTGTAATTTATTATCACTACAAAGGTATGACTTAACTTAAATCCTATAAATTATAAAATTATAATATTTAATAATTGTGAATCAAACTGAGCCATTAACATAAATTGACCCCAAAAAGACTGGCGGGTAAAAGTTTCTAAAAATGGATAAGCTTTGAGGGAATTTCTATCAATTCAAGTAGTAGCACTAAAGCTCTTGTTTGATTATAAAAATGCAGACACCATCATTGTAAATCCCTCACTGTTTGACAAGTTTTCTTTCACCATAATACTTGTAATACTTCCCTGTGATTTCTGATTAAAGCTGCGTGAAACCTGTGTATTGGCTTTGCTATTTGTCTGTTGTGTATCTTTAGAATTTTTCTGCATTTGCTCTCCATCTGGTTGGTTGGTCGAATTGTAATGCAAAGCAGTGCCCCTGGATTTCTACACAGTGTGAATTTAAAAGGGGTAGAGGTGATTTGAAAAAGCAGAGAAGAATGGGTTGAAGTATCTTTCTGGAAAAGAATAGTTAGTTATGTTTGTTTCCCTGAAGTCTTGTAGCAGAGCAAGCTTGCCTTGAGCTTCCAATAGCAAATTTACAGTGTATAATCAAGTGTCACTTCTGCTGATTACCTCAAAACTAATTAGAAAGTACTTGCCCACATGAGATGTGTATCTAATTATAAGTGTTTGGTAAGATGTTATTTGCATATCTTCAAGTCATATTATGTCATGAGGACATTTGAACTGATGAAAATTGACACACAGTATAAAATTAAAATGGATCATGTTGAAGTTAAGAGTCACCAAAAACTCAGTTTCAGATTTAGGAACTTGTTTTAATTGATGAGATACAAAAATTTTGCTTAAAGTTTGTAGTTTTCTCTAGGATACACCTGTACTTGGGTCTGATACTGTTTGGAAGTAGATTTAGTGCAAAGCAAATTTTATTGTGGCTTCTTTCCTCATAAAAGGGCTTGAATATTTCTTACAAATATTAATAGACAAGGAAAACATTCTTTACTGGCACCTTATTTTTTGTCCAAAATAATAAATCATAGAAAGCCTAGCACATTCTTCAGTGTTTTTCAATTTTCAGGTAAGTCTGTGGTAGAACACTGGTTATTTATTACAGACAAAGCTTGCCACTATTATGAGGCCACTGAATCAAAAAATTTAATTCATTTAGTCACCATGAAAATCTTCTGAAGTACATATCCTTAGTGTCTTCACATTTTTCATGAGGAAAATGGGTCAAATAGTGATGGGCTAATTTCTTTAAAATTAGACAGATTGTTAACTGACTTCAGGATTTTCACTTAGCTAAACTGACTACAAGGTTGAGTTCTAAGCACACGCATTTTTGTAGTTAATGAATGCTGTTTCTTCAACACGGTATTTAAAAAGCATGGATACTTACACATGCAGGCACACATACAGAGTTATGCTTGGGAGAGTGGCTCAGCCAAACCAGTTAGATTCCTCTCCAAGGCTTTAAATACAACTGTCGACAAAGAGACAGTCTTTGGCCAGAACGGCTAGCCCTAATTGCTAGCAATGTGTTTAGAATAGCATGTTTATTCCACAGAGAAAAGGCTAATCTACCAATAAGTGCAACAAATAGAAAATGAAAACTGTAATATGGAAAACAGAAGATATAATGATGCAAATCAAAGCCCTGGATCAGAGAGGGATTTGGCCATATTCTAAGACAGTGTGTATTGTCTTTTTCATGCCATGCCCCTTATCCATGTCTTTGATTTATTTAGTGTGAGAGCATTCACTCTCAGAGGTCCTCAAAAACATAACAAAACAAATCAAAAGAACAACAACAACAAAAAATAACCCCACTGTGATAGTTAAAAGTTGGACAGCAACCACACGACCACACACTATATGTATTGTTCCTTGAAAAATTGGTTACACCATTGTCCCCTAATAAAAATTTTTCTGATTTGTCTCCCCACAAATATGAACAAAGGTCTTGACATCTGAATCACATTTAGAAACTACTAATGGTCAGTCTCTCCATACTCTTGAGGACATATGAAGAATCAATAAATCATGACAAGAAGGCTATGATTTTTCTATTCCTTTACAAGAGATGAAGAACACATACCCTCTGCGTTTTCCCCAAACCAGTATGTAGAGAGCCATTGAAGCTGGTGATTGATCACATGTGTGGGGCTAAGGGAAGGCCAGCCCAGGTAAAACAGAAAGACCAAAACAAGATAGGTAAACAAGTTGTCCCAGCACCAAGAAGGCAAGAGGCCCAGGCCTGCCAGGCAAACAAGTGGCTAGGCAGTGGAGTTGAAATTGACATCATCTTTCCCAGTATATAAATAAAGGCGCTACAGTGGTTGAACAGTTCCTTTCCTCCCATCAGGAGGATAAGGGCTCCACTTGACCCCAGCTTTGACTTTTCTTTATTTTTCTCATCCTTTCGTGGTCCTTAACCCCAGGAACACCAGGAGCCGCATTGGGTCTTGGCACCAGCCATTTGAGATTCATGTTTTATTATTAAGATTTTACAAATGAGACCATTAACACCCAAAAAATTGCATGGCTTGCTAAAAACAATAAAATTAATATGATATTGAGATGACGTTTAAAAACAAGTCTACTGATTTTAGGTTAAATGTTTGTTTCTCAGATAATGCCTTATCTTAGGGAAAGCTTCATTTCCTAGAGACAGTTCTACAAATAATCTTAAATCTCTTTACTATTACTCCTAGTTTTCATCAAATTCTGCATCAGATAAGCAATTAGGATCAAATTCTTTTATATTTAGAGTTAACTTCATTATAAAGGCTAAGAACTAAGTTTAGAAAAGAGAGGATGTGGTTAAATACTAATTTTATTAAAAATATCTGGTGATTATACAAATTATTATTTGACATAACAGTTAGAGTGAAGAAATAATTAAATCTGGAGATCAGGTACAGCAATAAAACAAGAGCTACACATGACTATGTAACTATTGAAGTAAAATTATTGTTTCTCCAATTTGTGGATTTTTTACCAATGACAGTTCTTAGTAGCATTTATCATAATTATAAATGTAAAGTTTATAAAGTGAAACTATATATCATCCTTCATTTGATATTGAGAACTACTATGCATACTGATTTCCTTTTGAAGTTATGGATTATGTAGGTATCTAAACAATGAATAAAATCTGAGACATATGCATCCAATGCATTTTTCATAATTTGGAAGACTTTGTTTAGAGAAATATTTTTAAGCTCTTATAGGTTAATATAGAACTTTGTTTCAGAACATGTTTTAAGAGCAAATAAGTGATTGTTCACAGTGCCAATTAATATACCCAATATTTTAACAATAATCAGTATACAAACAATTTCAGAGTGAATGTGACCACAAAAATACCAGCTAATTTATGTATTAATTTCCTTTTACTGTGATAACAATGTGCAACAAATTGAATGACTTAAAGCAATGTGAATTTACCATCTTTCAGTGCTGGAGTTCAGAAGTGTGAAATGGGCTTCACAGGGGAACCACTAAGATGTTGGAAGGTTTGCACTCATTCTGGAAGTTCTTAAAGAAAATTTAATTCCTTGCCATTTTCAGCTTCTAAAAGCTGCTTACATTCTGTGGCTCAAGACCACTTCTATCTTCAAAACTAGTATCTTATGTGATAGGTCAAGATATGTCAAGCAGCAAGATAGCATGCTGCTATTTCTCTAGGCCTCCTCTCTCCTTGGTCCTTTGATTGCATTTGGTCTTTGGATTGCACTGAGTCTGTTCATATAATCCAACATTTATCACTATCTCAAGGTCATCTATTAGCAAACTTCATTTTACCTACAATCTTAGTTCTCCTTTTGCATGCCATCTAGCATATTCACAAGAACAGGGATTAAGATATAGACTTGCTTGGGTAGAACATTTTTCTTGCCTGTTTCACTGATATTGTTATAATTTCTCTCATCTGTAAGTCACATCTGATTTTAGCAGAAAACAAAATCCAGCAAATTTTATGTGATGACTATATTTTTTTACTTTTCTCAATTACCTCGATGTGTGATCTCTCGACACTTTGAAAACCTAATTGTGTTTCCTTAGTTTAAAATGCATGAGTGTAGTGAGACTTTTGACAAAATGCTAGCCAGGCACTTTAAATATTTTTGCATGTGTTCAGTAAATATTCATATGTTCAGTGAATAATTTATATGCCCAGAATAAAGATAAATCTTATGCTGTTCAGGTCCATAGCATTTCCAGTCAAATTATAATATATTTTAAAGCAAGATACACTTATCTGATTTACTTCACTTCAGTTGGGCACACTCAATATACTTGTAATCAACAAATATAACAAGTGCCATGTTGATCACACACAACATTTTTTAACTTTTGCTAAAATCACATAATCCTTTTTGCTTAACAAATCAAAATCTTGTTAAATTTAAAGTATTATTTCTAATTGAACTTTGAAAGTAAAATGTACAATTGACAGGTATTCCTTAGAACTGAGATATTTGAAGAAGTAAACTCACTCTAATGCTGAATAGTTCACAAAATAAAGTGCTTTTTATATCATATTAAGTATGTTTACCCTATTCTGTTCAGAATACAAACTTTATGTATTCTCTTTTCTCAGACTTTGCCTGCTATTTACAGTGTGGCATGCTTTAAGTACTAATTGATTAGTGTGGGAGAGAGTTAAAAGAATGAACTTAGCCCTGTATGTGTAAATAGCATATAGACCCAATTTCCTTTGCTAGGAGTCTCAGGAAGGGATTCAGTGACCCCATAGTATTGGCAAGCTATGTCTATAATAAACAAGAACCATTAGTCTAACACAGTCTCTCCTGAAAATAGGAAAACACTGAAGGCATGCTAGGATCCCTACCATTTATTATTATTCTGGACAAAAATAAAGTGCCCAGTAGAGTGTTTTTCTTGCCTATTAATTTTTGAAAACAGTTATTAAGGAAAATAACCAATAAAATTTGTTTTACACTAAACCTACTTCCAAACGGGATCAGACCCAAGTGAAGTTGTACATCTAGAAAAAAGTAATCTTCAAGCAAAAATTTATTTTTAAAAAAGTTGTACTAAAGGAAAATGATATTGAGTTGAAAAAAAAGAGCTGTTTCACAAAAAATCATAGATCCTAAGCTGTTGTTCAAACTACCCAACATAATAGGTTGCATTCAGGACCTTCTGCTCACCTGTGATTTATATGTCTTTGCTCAAATTAAACATTCCCCATCACACAAAAAATCCCTGTAAATCAAAAGCTATCACAGTACCTATTCCAGGAACAATGATGGTGGGACTTGATCCGTTCAATTTGTAGTGTGTGCACTTTCAGATATGAGGGCTGTCTGGAGAAAGGTATTTTAAAGCAGATCAGCTTAAAACACCCATGCCTTGTACAAGCCATTAAAGCTGAATTGCACAGCTCTTCAGACATTTGACAACTGAATTCTGAATGAGGAAATGGCCAATGTCAAAAGAAGAGTGACAGGGACAATTTTTATAACATGTTTTAGGAGAACTGTGGCTAATCTGAGTCTGCAGGAAACCTTCCTCTGACAAAGAGCAAATGGCATCAAATTGGAGTAAATACCTTACATAGGCAATAACAATGGAAAATAAATGGAAAATTATAGCTTTTGACACTTAACTGCATCCAAAAGCAACCACCAGTCTTTTCATAGAAAGCTATTTAGTCTGGCAGTTCTTAAGGTTGTAATTTTCTTCTTGCTTTATTTGTTACTTTAGTGTAGGAGCCTTTGGAAAATATTCCGAAGATAATTTTTTTCCAAAAGAAAGAACTTTCTTCTATAAATTCTCTGCAGAATAGAAAAGAATATTTCTTTTCTTTTGATTCAAATGATATTTGATTTGGATATTTTCTACTATTTTATTCTGTTTTCCAACTGGATGACTTTTATTTGTATAACTCTTACATACAGTACTGCAATATATAACAGAACATAAACATACAATATTGTATTGTACAGGACAATCAGCAAAAATTACAGTATGTATAAATGAGGTGAACTGTACAAAAATACATTGAGACTCTAAACAATATGAACAGAACTGTGCTAATAAGAAGATGAATCATAAGTCTGAATTGTTGTCAAACACGTAGGTCATTAATGAGCAATGTCAGCATACAGTCTTTCATGTTAAGAATTTAATTAACCTAGATTGGATTTTTGTGATTGTTGTAAGATAATCAGCTTCCAGTTTTATATTTTTACCCACTTACCTGCAATGCCTTCTCTGTCTAAGTTTTCATATGTAAGTGTAAGACACTTTTCTGAGCTTTCAAATTTTCCATGTTGAACTCCACTTTTCCCCCTAAAATCCATTGGAGATAAATATTTTTATAATAATTAATTACTAGGAAAAATAAATTTTAAACAAAAACATATACTAAATAAAGGCCTTGATGTGTGTCAAGTGGTATCTCTTGTGGTTTTGATCTGCATTTCTGTAATATTTACAGCACCGAGCACTGTTCCATGTGCTCATTGGCCATTTGCATATAGTCCTTGGTCTATTTTTAAATTGTTACTGAGCTATGGAAGTGTGTTTTTTACTCACTCTTCTTTATTACAATTTTATGTTTTGATAGTTAACAGAAGATATGCCACCTCCCTCCACCACATGTCCTCTCCTGTCATTATTCTTTAAAAATGATTTAGGCCAGGTATGGTGTACATGTGTGTAATCCTAGTGTTCTGGGAGGCTGAGGTGGGAGGATCCAAAATTCAAGCCCAGCTTGGGCCATTTAGGGAGACCCTGTCTCAAAATGAAAATAAAATGTAGGCTGGGAATTTGGGGGGATGTAGCTCCTATGAGGCCTCATGTTCAATCCCCAGTACCATGCAAAAAATAAAAAATAAAAAGCAATTTGTAAATTCTTGGACCTTTTGTCTTCCATATAAATGCTAGAATTTGTTTGTCAAAGTCCTTACCTTAAAAAAGTAAAACAATAATCAGGATTTATACTAGATTACTTATAATATATACCTCAAATTGAGTGAACTGATATGTTTTTTTATACTGAGTCCTTCCTTTACAAACATATTGTCTCTACATTTATTAGCTTTTAAAGATCTTTTATTTTAAAGACAATAAAACAAAACAAAAAAAGAACAAAGCTGATCAGAAGAAAAAAATGCAAGCAACACAGGATTTCAAAGAAAGACAGAAGGCTGGGGTTTTAACCCAGCGGCATAAGCTTGTGCCCGTCAAATGCCAGGTTGTGAGTTCAATCTTTAGTACAAAAAAAAGACAACAGGAAATCAACAGTGGCTACCATAATGCTTCTTGTTTTCTTTGAAATAATTGTTCATATATTCACACATAAGGAATTCAAACAAAACAAAACACTATAAAACTGATCCAAATAAAAGAATGAGAGCATTACAGGCCTTCAAAAGCAGACAATAGGAAAATCACCAATGGTTACTATAACATCTCTTGTTCTCTTTAAAATAGCTGTTCATATCTTCACACATATTGAAATCAAATAACAGAAAACAGACTAAAACCAATTACAATGAACAATAAAAGCATTATTGGACTTCAAAATAAGATGACAGAAAATATGCAATGGTTTCCATAATGTCTTGTTTTCTCCAAAGTAGCTTTTGATACCAACACACGTAATAAAATCAATTCTTATAAACTCTTAAGGAGAACTTCTAAACATGTATAAACCTATATATGCAAATCTATCCTTCTTGTAGTAGAGGAAAAAATTAAAGAAAAAAAATA
>PVJX010022296.1:0-30734 GCA_004027295.1 Dolichotis patagonum
TTCTGCACTGTTGGTGGGAGTGTCGACTGGTGCAACCACTGTGGAGGTCAGTCTGGAGATTCCTCAAAAAGCTGGGTTTGGAAGTCCCATTTGACCCAGCTATTCCACTTCTAGGCATATTCCCAGAAGAACTGAAAACATCATACCACAGTGATATATGTGCACCCATGTTTATAGCAGCACAATTTGTAATAGCCAGCTCTTGGAAAAAATCTAAGTGCCCATCAACTGAGGAATGGATAAAAAAAGTTGTGGCATTTTTATACAATGGAGTACTACTCAGCTATAAAGAATGATCACATCGAGATATTTATACATAAATGGACACGACTTGAGACCATTCTCTTAAGTGAAATAAACCAAACTCACAAGGGTAAATACCATATAGACTCCCTAGTATGAGAGTTGATAAGAGTATATAAGACTTTATGGTAAGCATGAGTCCCCATCTCACAGCTTCGAAGTCTTTCAAAGTTTTCACTCATCAGTTGGAATGGTTTTATCCTGTTTTGTTGGACTATATCACACTTGATGATATGAATAGCAGTTTTGAAGAAAACAAAACATTATGACAGCTATTACTGATTTAATATTATCCTTCTTAGAAGTCCTACCATGCTTTTTTTGTTCTACTACCATTGGTTCTATCACATTGTGTCTTATTGGAATTTGAATATGTGTGATAGCTCAAACAATTTTTTTCTTTTTTATCAAAAATGAGATACTATAGTACCCATTGAACATTTTCTGTTATTCAGTTCAGAAAGCTCTGTAATTCTTTCACTCTATGCATGGCTTTATACTATTGTGTTATGTTTGATATTATTGTATTTGAAACTATGCTCAACTATAGCAGAGTAAGAGATATGGTGTTAGCTACTGTTGATGTCCTGTTGACTTAATGTAAAGTACTGTGTTGCCTATGTTTTCCTGTTCTGATTTGCTCTGTACTGCCCCCTTTTGTTTTATTCTCTTTCAAATTAAAAAAAAAGAAATGAACAATCATTAGCCTGTTTTCTAGAAATTACTTATCAGCTTAGTTAGAAAGTCTTGCCTATTCAAGACATGTAACAGGCATCTTTTTCATGAGAGATGGAAATCAGGAAACTATGATTTCAAAAATACTTGATCCCCTGGACAGTAAAAGCCAGAAGATTCTGTTGGGATCTTTTCATCACTGACAACAGAAGGAAAGCACTGAAACATAACTATCCACACAATGTGCTTGCTTAAGGATCTGTCTAAAAAGACATATTATGGAGAGGGCTACAGAACCGTGTATTTCAGAGTGTTATGGGCCTGCTGACTTCTTTTCTAAAATGGGATATTAACATATATCACTATAACCTTTCTGAGCTCCTGATCAAAACAAAGATAAATTCATATTAAAATGGTAAGATATGGAAAAAAGAGATGCCTTTGTATAAAAATGTTCATGTTATATTAAAGTGTGAGTTTTACTAACAAAACTATTTTGAAGTCTTTCAGTATATCATTTCAGTTCATCTTTAGCTAATCCATGAGAATTTGAAACCCATTACTCCAGTGTTCACCATCACAGTGAGTGACAGTATTGATAAGAAAAGGAACCTTAATTTGCGAGAGTGATAGGTATTTTAGAAGACACAAGAAAATATACTGGGGTAAAGTAGAAGTAATGGGACCACTGGGTAGCCCAACTTGATGGAGACTGACGTAGTTGGTAGGCAGAGATTAGGGAAATGCAATTAAGTAATTGATTTGAGTTATATATGGGCTTGATTATCAAAGAAAAAATATTTGAATTGAAGTAATATGAGGTAGTCCTATGAAATTCATATGTGTGTGTCTCTGAGTGTATGTATGTTACACTTTTTTTATTTCAGAGATTAGTAAATCAAAGCTCAGGAATTTAACCAAGACCTGCTTACAATTACTAGTTAGTCAAATTAGCATCCCCCAAGAACTGAGAATTTCTTTCCATCTATACTACAGTAACTCAATGACGATCTTCCAAGAAACTAACTACAAGAGAAAAAATTAGTTTTATAAGAACAAACAAAACCTAACAACATTGACTGCATCTTAAATAATATATTGACCTGTAATATGCTTGGAAATTTTATTATGAATTAGATGGCTTTCCAAATCATCATCATCATGATCATCATCAAAAAAAAAATTCTTGGGACATTTCAGAGAATGGCTTATTTGAGATATAGATATTTAAGAATTTTATTATAAAGAGAAAATATCTGAAAAGATGATTTTATGTGATAGTAGATAAGACTTAATTCAGCTTTATGAGTGACTATAGCAATTATACCAATATGTGTGGGCCTAGGAATGAGAAAGGTATTCTGTAACCACTGCAGAATACTTTGTTTTAAAGAGACAATTAATTTGAATTCTCAGAATGAATAAAAGCTAACTCAGTGACAGCTGCTCAGAAATGAGAACACTGTAAGTTTCATTGTAATAGTGTTTTTCTCTAAGTAACAACAAATAGTCCTTTTACTAAGGAGACATCCCTACATTTTGTCTAAGAAAATAAAAATAGGCCCAGCATATGACAAATTTAAATAAGCTAATTTTGAAAGGGGGAAATAAGAAACAGTTTGAAAATATATACTAAAATATTTAATTTACTAAAATAGGCAATTAAATGTGAGTATAGGACGATTATGTGCCAGGAAAAGGCTTATAAAAAAGATACCAGATTGTGTTTATGCTAAGAATATTTCAGTGACCAAAAAGCAATGAGTTTCTTTATGCATTAAATAGCATCTTTAAACTTTAAGACAGAAAAATGCTATAAACTAATTGAAAGAAAAAAAAAGGAAAGAAAAATAAATATCTATCTTAATTCCTTGAGTGAATTCTAGTCTATTTCTTGTGCAGTTGAATTTAAATTTAGGCAAAAATATTTTCATTGCTTACATCATTTGGGCAAATTTGTTATTTTGAGTAAACCCAGCTTGCATTTCACTCGTTATGGAAATGCATTACAAAATGCATCATATAATGATCATGCTACATGTTTATGCTCTATGAGACTGTAGACACTGAGTTATTTGAAGGCTGAGGCCAATAAATTATTGGGTATTGTTTTCTTACTCTAGCTCACCTTTCCCCTGAGAGGCACAGGAAAAAACAGTAATAAGTGTTTTATTGTTTGAAACAACTGTGGGAAACATAACTGTTTCAATCAATTGTCACCTCCTCTGAAACCATCATCAATTGCTGTTACAAATTCGATATTTATTTTATACGCTACACAGAACATTTTCTATTTAAATGTTTCCTTCCATAGATAGAAACTACTTGGGGACACAGACTTTATGCCAAGTTTCTGTAACCCTTGCACACTCATTATATGGGTAGATATCATACCAGCTCGACCTTTATTAGTTAAAGTTGGTGACTCTGAGCTAATAATAGCCCTCTTTTTGTTTGCATAGTGTAATTGGGAAATAATTTCTCTAATATTATCGATATCAGGTACATTAGTAACAGTCCAGAAATACGTATATTCAGTAAATTTAAAATATTGACTAATTTTATGTTAACAGCCCTAAGCAGAAAACTAAATCTTGATTTGTCTAGGTAGTACCCATGAAAAAGCTTTGTTAGCTTTCATCTGGAAACAAAATAATCTTTAGGACAAAACATGGTAAACCAATGATCACTGAAAGAAGCTACCAGACAATATCATGACTCATTCATTTCATGGCAAAAAGGGAAGACAATTCTTCAGACTGTCGCTTGATCACCAACATGGAACTACACAATTACATCTCTCTGACAAAAAAAAATTACCGTTGCGTTTTAACGTATAATTTTGTGTATTGTCTTACTTTTGCTTTTGCTACTTATGAGTTTATTTTTTTAAGGACAAGAAATGTGTGTCCAGGGAAACAAACTCAAAATGCAAACTCAGCTTCCAATTCCCTGAACGAGCGTGGGTTTAGCTTGAGTGACAGTGGAACCCCCAGCCAGCCAATTAGAGTGTGGTTGAAATGGAGCAAGACTGAGAGATGCAAGAAACAAAGCCATACTAGAATGTTTGGGTGGATGAGGAGTGTTGGGAAGTGTACTATGGCTGGCGGAAGTGATTAGATTTGATTTACATTGAGCTTTCTAACATTGATAATGGAGCAGAGAACAGCCAGATTTACATGTAATGGATGGACTTTTCTGAACAGCGGCTGTCATAAAGGCAGAGATAGAAATGAGCATGATGCAAACCATGGTGAAAAGTTCATTAGCTACATTTCACTTGTATGACATTGTATAAAGGCATCCTATATAGCTTTTATCTGGATTTCTTCCAACCTTGAATCAGTATTTCTTTGAGTGGTAAATGTGCCTTTCTACAATTGGTCTGAGATAGTTTATTTTTAAGATCACTAATATTTCTCCGAATTTGTGCAGCTTGTAAGAACCGAAGATCAGTACTAAAATGTCAGTTGTTTGTTTATATTTTTAACAAGGTGAGTAACACTGTCATGAGTTTTCTTCTCCAGTTTATAAAATCAGAGGTGGATAATATTAGGGAGCTCTGTTCTGTGGTAAATAAAATGAAAAACATTTATATTCTTTTGGTACTCTAAGTACTGAGTCACTAAGTGTGTGGGCAGAAATTTGATTTTTCTTTTCTTATTAAGTAGTCCACATTCCTGTTTTACTATCCTACAAAACATCCTTCTCTCTGCTTCCTATAAGCAGCTCTTTCAAGTGATGAGAGAAGTGTGACTTTTATTCTATAATGCTTGTCTGAGAAGTCTATCAGTAATAAATCCAAGTATTTTGTGTTATTTAATAAATATGCTATTTTCCCTCAAAATAATTATTTATATTTTAGAAAGCTTGGTGGCAGTTTTTTTATATCAAAAGAAGTTGTGATAGTTAAACTAGAAAGCATTTAACTAAAGTAAATTTTTCTGTTTATATAGAAATTCTAATTACATTTCATATTTAAGAAAAGATAAAATTATCTTTGAAGCCTTTCCAAGGTGTCTTGTTAATAAAATAATTTCATTTAAAAAGTAAGTGATTCTTGGCATCAAAAAAGTGGTGTTAAACGCCTACTTCTTTTTCTAAGAATGAAACAAATAGTTGAACTTCTGCTATCATCCTGGTGAGTACAGTACCATTTTAGATTTTCCATTCCTTCTTTCTTGCCGATAGCTGAGAAATAAAGTAAAAATGTGATAGCTGTGCATCCAGGAAACTACACTACACAAAAGTTCAAACAACTGCAAATAGTAGAAAATATCTTCATGACTGAGCTATGAATATTGTGTCACTCCAAAATTTATGTTGAAACTCAATCCCTATTGTGGAAATATTAAGATGTGAGGCCCTTTGGGAGGTGATTTAATGAGGACTTCGCCTTTATGGATAGAATTTATGCCCTCAAAAAGAAGCTTCAAAGATCATTCTAGTTACTTTTCTGATTGCTGAGACAAAATACCCAGCACCCAAACTTAAAGAATGAAAGGTTTATTGTAGATCACAGTTCGCACAGATTTCAGTCCATAATCAGCTGGTCCCACACAGGGTGGTATGACAGAGAGGCATCACACAGGAGAAACAGTGCATGGAAGACAGAAGGCAGCAAACAAGTGACCACAGCAGCCTTCTTTCTGTCTCTTACATTATATTCAGGCTACCCATCCTTAGGGAAGGCAGCACTAATACCCACGGAAGGCTTTCCCACTATCTGTTCTCAGAATTATGCCAAACCAATCAGTGGACTAATTTAGTAACCACACACCTTTGATACCAGCATCACACACTTAATCTCAGCATCATGCACTCTAGATCCAGACACTCTTTAAAAGCCCAACCTATGATTGCATTAGGCTTTGGGGGCACCTCTAGACACAAGCCATACCACCCTATTCTTTTTATATCATCTGCCATGTGAGGTCACGTCAAGAATGTCCATCTGTGGAACAGATTATTACTAAACTTCAAAACTGCTTATACTGTGTTGAACTTCTTATTCTCTGGTACTGAGAGAAATTTATTTCTATTGTTTATAAATTACTCAGCCTAAAGTATTTATTTATAGCAGGAGAAATAGACTAAATCAGGCATGTCCTATTTTTGTTTAATCATTTATGTACTGCTAGTATTTATTAGTGTTATTCTAATTAATACCACACTAACACACGCATGTATAAACAATATTTGGTGTGTTCTGAGTTGCAGAATAAAAAGTCTTATGCAATTTGGAAACCATCAGATTTTAACAAACTACCCCAAATTAATTACATTTTAAAAATATACTTAGCTTTCTTGTTTTTAGTCTTTTAATTTGTGTACTTTAATCTATAATTTGCATAGTTTGATGAAATTTAGACCCTATAGATCTACTTCATTGAATGAGTACTGCTGTCTATGCTGAAAGCACATAGTATATCTTTTTTCTCTCTTGCATCACGTTTCAGTAAGCATTGTTTCAAAGGGCATGTACCTTTTAACTTTATATTGAAAGTAGCAATGTTAGGAAAAAAGATTTGGGAAACTAAGTTAGATCAAAATCTAGCTCTAAAAGTTAGTATGTTTGCGTTTTGGGGTAACATCATTTTTCTTCAGTTTGTACTTTTAATGAGATATTTGTGCTTATAATGAAAACTGACATAGTGTTAATAAAATAATTACAACATTGCTAACATTATGATAGTACTTAATCAATGTTAACTACCATGAATTCAGGCCTGAGATTTAAGTGCAGTATCTCCTAACAACCCAAAAATATATTCATGAAGTTAAAGTGAAAAAAGTGCCTAAAACTGAAAAAAAAATGGCTAAGCATTGTTATTAATATGTTTCCATATGACTCAGAAATGTCACACCTAATTTTGAATTTAGAGAAATGATAATGCATGCCTATGTAATGATGTGCATGTTGGTCACAAAATCTTTATCCTCGAGGGGCAAAATCTGAAAACTCAAATGATTATCAAGAGATGAATTAATAAGGAAATTGTCATATATTTCTGAAATGAAATACTACCTAACAAAAAGAACTGTGATAACATGCAAAAACGTGGATGAATCTCAAAATTATTTAACGCAATGAAAAAGGCAGGCACAATCATATTTTATGTAGTTTTATTTACATGAACTTCTACTTATGACAAATCTGACTTAAAGTGAACAAAACAATCAATTGTTGTCTGGGGCTGAGAATAAGAATTATATAATCCTTTGTGTTAAAAGCTAATGGTCTTATTTTTTTTGAAATATACAGTACAATACTATTATTTATAATCACCCGAATGTGCAATGGTGTACTAGAACATCTTGCTCCTATCTGTAACTTAGTGTCAAAGGATAAAACTTTTCCCCACATCTGGTAATCAATGTTCTCTCAAATTTTGTGGGCTCAATTTTTTTCAATTACGTTTTGAGTGAGAGCATGTGTTACTTATCTTTCTGTACCTAGCTTATTTTACTTGATAGGAAGTTCTCCAGTTCCATCTATTTTGTTACAAATTATAGGGAATCATCAGTTATTTTTTCACTTAAAGAATGTTTTATTGACAAACAATTATATTCTTTTGTACCCTATGTTAAAAACACCCTCACATTAATAATACTTCATCTCCTTCAACTGTAATCCTATCAGTTACTTTATTGAAAATTTCATTAAAAGTTTATATAGTTACTGTCTCAACCTCCTCATCTCTCATTCTTTCTCAAATCCATTCCATTAAGTCTTTTCTGCTTCATCAAAACTGCTGCTCTCAAATCAACAATTGCCACATTTCTGGAACTCAGCAATATTTCACCCAAACATTATATCTATACTCCATTTCTGAAATGATTTCTTTCCTCCTGAAGGGTTACTCCTTTGTTTCTCTGCCTGGCCTTTAGTATTGAGTTGTTTATTCCTTGACTTGGCCTCAACTCCTTTTTTCCTTATTTGTGCTCTTAGACTTGTGAATTTGTTCAAAGACTTTAAGTACTGCCATTCTCTGTTTACAGCCCAACTGTGTAAAGCCTTTGTATATGCAACTGCTTATTTGATGCTGTGATTAGCAGATTCTCTTTTTCATTTTCAGTAACTCTTGACCTTGATATGTTCTTGTTTAATGGTGTGTACTCCAAGACCAAGCTCCTTTCTCAACAACCTTCTTATCAGTGAACCAAAGTTACACTACCTATACAGTTGCTCAAGTGACAACATCTAGAAATTGTGAATGCTTTTTGTCACTGCAATTTAGATAGTTTTAGTTTTTTGTGTGTCCAAAATAAATTCAAACTTAGTTTAATGTTCTCCGTATTCTCCTTACTCCAATACCCTGTAATCTTTAACCTAGAATACGAGAAAAGTCTGCTTGTGTTACTCTTTCTTGCAGTAAAATCCACTTACTATATGACACCCAAATCAATCTTTTGCAAATGAAAGTACGATGATGTTACAGTCCACAAATGAACTGCAAAAAAAATACTTGAGAGGTTCTTGATTCTTTCCATGAGTCTTGTTTGTCACTTTATGCTTGTCTGTTTGTTTTTTTCCCACCCCATTAATAAGTTTCCCTTGGTTTTCTTAATGGGAAAATGTGAATGATGTACTGGAAACAACTCATAGCTCCTGACTTTGATTAGCAAATTAAATTGTTTTTCTTCCCAACTTCACTTCCAATTTCCTACAGAAAAGTCCACTGTTGACCTAAATTGATTCAGTGTCCAACCCTGCACAGATAGTTTTCCCTTTCACAGTACACTAGAAACAAAGTTTTTGTAGGAGTTTAACTTTATTGATTGCCTGGACTTGAATCCACACAGTATGATCTAACCTGTGGAGAAAAGTTAAAAGAGCCAGTCTGGATTTGAAATAGTTGCTGCCTCTTTTGTTTAAAAAAAACCTGTTTATTTCTTATGTTAAGCCTTAGTGAAGAAAAATATTTTTAGTCTAATCTAAAGAGATAACTAAATGAGATACTGTTACAAAAAACCTTGATTTTATAGTCATCACCAAACAGTATGGATTCCTTGGCACCAGAAAAGAACTGTAGTTGTCGACATTTATAACTGTTCTGAAGTGATCTCTACCTTCCTTGAAAGTAAACAAGCAACAAGTTCATTAAAGATCTCTCCCAGTCCTCATGCAAGCTGCCACAGGGCCTGCACTACTATTGAAGTCTTAATCTAAAACACCCTCGTTTCCAGGATGTAATGTCCTCTCTAGTCCCAGTAATAGTACACACTTCTCCTGACCAAGGCTTTTTAGGGCTTGTTGTCTTTTTCTGTGGTGATAATGATCTTGGGTTGCTCATAAGGGTAAACACAAATTGTCCTAACTTTTGAAAGTTAGAAGCAATATATTAAACTCTGTCGTTGTGCCCTCATTTGACAACCACATCTTAATTCCAAGCACATAATTACTAACTGAATCTTAGGTTTTCACATTTGGATCCTAAAGTCTCTATAGGCTTGATTCTTATCTCAAGCAACATCTCTATAAGGGGTGACAGATTTACTGTCTTGACTCAAAGAAGCCTTAAAATAATAATTCCCAAACTGAGTTCTATTCCTTCCACTATGATTGCTTGATACTAGGTTTTGATGCTTTCTTATCTCTGTAATATCTTGCAAACAGGGTGATCAAAGTGACCACCAAGAAATAAAATCATCATTTTAGATTCTGCCCTCAAAATGAAAATATTTACTGCACATGAACAAATTAAATGTTGTATTTACTCTGATTTTTAGAGAGATGAAGATTGCCCTCCTGTGGTTGTTTGTAATAGGAATTCTGGTCAGTTATGAAAAATCGCTACTATAAAAATTCTCTCATCTAAAATAATCTGTCGGAGAGGTGAGAAGTGAACTGGTTATCAATTTTTGAATGAAAGAAAATTACCAAAATTACTTTCTTTATATGTTTCAGAGACTTTTTTATAGTCAGAAATACTTTTGAATATCTGTCCTAAATGTTTAATGACTCATAGGTAGTCTACATATCAAAGTAACCTATATTTAATGGGGTAACAAAAAGACAAAATTACTGAAAAGAAAGGAAAAAACTGCTGAAAGGACTCCCCCTTCCTGGAATACCTATTGTTCTCAGTCTTCCATAATTTTTCAATATAATGCAGAACTGTTTTGTTTCATATATTATAATTGTGGGAGGTAGGTGGCATAGAAAAGAGAAAATGTCTTTCTGTTACCTAAGGGTTAATCTTAATGGAACTTTGCCAGAAGTCATTTTGATTGGCCCAGTAGCTACCTTCACTTGGCACTTTTAAGTGACTATATCCCACCCCTTTTTAAGTTCACCCTGCTTCTGATTCCTTAGGACTGTAGCTCTCAACCTAGCACACATAGTTCACATAAATCACCTGTGCAGTTTTCAAATGTACAAATGTAAGGGTCAAAGCACAAGAGTTTCCTTGGAGCTGCAAATTTGTGTATATGACAATGATATAATAAAGAAGATTCCATGAATATTTCTTTATGTTTAACAATATTTTATTAACTCATGTTTGCAGTTCATAGTGATTACATTCAGTGTGAAGAGTTCATCATGAACATAAGACATCTTAATTCTTCTCACACATACCCCTCCATCTCATGGTCCTCTTCCTATTTGCAAAAGATCTACTGCAGACCAAGTTTAAACAAAAACATGGATCTGGGGACTCCAGTCCATTAACTCATCCTTTCTTCTAGGAAATGCTAAGATCTATCCTCACATCCTGTGTCAAAGTGTGTTTCCTTGATTAGAAGTTCCTGATGTGGCAATTTCCATAAAATATAATTTTTTTCCTTTTAAATTCATTCCAACTGGATGAAATTTTACCCTTGCCCTCTCAACACTTGTATCTGTTTTATTTACTTCTATTATTTCAAGATTCCCAAATATGTCAAGCCTAATTTCCCAATGTTAATTGCCGTTTCCAACATTGCATCATCACCAATTAAGAAATCAGCATAAATTTATTTTGGATCCTGCAAAAAAGAGTTCTTTCCTGGAGTACTATCAAAGTTTGCATTTTGGTCCCATAACGTAACTCGTTTGGATTTTCTTACTGAACTACTGTGTCTGCCCTCCTTCATATACTTATCCAAACACATTTGTTTTGTTTGAGGTTCTGGCTCATAATTTTTTTCATCTCATTTAATGTTAATCAGGCTGTATTCAACAATACCTACAAGTATTTTTTTTCATTTTCCTACTCCAGGCCTTAGAAGAAAACTTGATAGAAGTTCATGATGTGTTAGCACAAGCCATAGAAATCACTGAGATTTCAAGATTAAAAAAGGATTATTGACTCACAAAATGTGATAGTCTGAGAGGATGAGCCAAGGTACTTGGCAGGGACCAATAGTGGTTATGAGGACCGGGAGTAGATTTTTCCAGTGAGGATTTGTTACCTGGAACTCTTAAAAACCAATATCCAAATGCTGGTACCCAGTACGGTATCAGGCTGGCAACCTATTAACTCTTGCTTCTCTATTGCTGTCACCACCATCACAGTTTCATTTTGGATCCTGTAATAAAGAATTCCTTACTATTTCCATCCAAAAATCAAAAAGCAAAAGAGACAAACAACACACCCAAAACAATAACAATATATGCTTTCAAGACAAGATGATAAAAAGTTAACACTTGTTATACTGCATATTGTTAGCCTCAACAGTGTTGCTTAGATTACCAGATATAGACATGCAAAATTGATCTAATCATATGAGTACTAACTGTTCTTTTCCAAGAACTAATAGAATTAGTAGTATAGTCATCTTAGGTAATATATATATATATATATACAAATTTATGCCTTTTTCCTTTTCCCTTCCTTGATTTCCCTGAGGCTTTTATAGGTAAATGGATATGACTTGAGACCATACTCATAAGTGATATAAATCAAACTCACATGTGTAAATATCACATTGTCTCCATAGTTTAAGAAACTGAAACAGCAAATAAGATCCAAAATCTACAATAAATATTGTGTAGGGTAAGAAACTGCTCAAAGAGTAAATATAACCGGGATAGGGGAAGGGAGGACAGAAATGGATTTTAAACATTGGTGTTTGGGGAGCCTTGAAAAATGCAGATTCATGGGCTTTACCAACCAGGGATTCTGATTTGCTAGCTCTTTTGTAGCACCAAAGGATTACATTTTTAGAGAAAGAAGCCTAGGTGATCTTATTATACCCTGTTAAGCATCATATACTGAGGAATTCTCATGACATGAGATCATACAGTCTTACAATCTGAAGCCTAAAGAACCAAATTGTCCCCCATGTTGATGTGTTACTCACATTCCTTCTTTTGGGCACAAGATATCTACGCCCTTAATCTTTAAAGGGAAGATTATTTTGGCCCGCAGTTCTTAGAGGTCTTAGTCCATTATCAGCTGGCTCCAAGGAAGAAGAGCAAAGTAGAAGGCCTTGGGCAATGCTACTCATAGCACCCAAGAAGTAATGAAAATCAAGGGACAGGAGCTACAAGGGAGACAGATCTCCCCAGACCATACCTACACTGACCTGCCCCTTCTGACCTGACTCCATCTTGCAAGACCACCTTTAGTTATAAATTTATCAATGGACTAACCCACTCATGATTATCATATCTCTATGATCCAATTACCTCCCAAAGCCATACCTTGGAGCACATGAGACTTTTGGGGGAACATCTAAATATAAGCTATAATAGATGGGAAAAAGGAATATGATTCTAGACAACCAGTCAGAAACTGAGTATGCCAAATTTGTTAAATGTAATGATGTAAGTTATTTAGCAAACTTATTTAGCAATTATATCTAGACTTTTCATATGATTTTCCCAAAGTAATTTTTTGGGTTTTCCTCAAAATCCTTTGTTTCGTAGGTTTCAAGGTAAAGAAATTTAGTTTATTATATTTAGAGTAGAAGCATCTGGAGCTAAACTGAAAATCCTAAAATGGTCATTCTGACACTATTTCTGAAATAAAGCCTATGCTTATTTGAATCTATTAAGCCCTAGTAACAAGCATGATGACATAACAGCAGTTCAGCAGATCACATCCCTCATTTAGTGGTTATTACATGTGATTGCATTTTAGGATTACTGCTGTCCCAACAACAGACTATAAAGTCGAGCAAGGAAGTAAGTTACTGTGGCCACACACCAATGTTCTTTTATGCTGGTAAAGATTCTTAAGCGCTGATACACAACAGAACTAGAATAAAATTAGAAAGGAGTGAGTTCATGCTTCTTAGCACTTATCAAAAGATGTTTTTCTCAGTACATGCTGTCTCCTGTGATCTTCCAACTGCAGGATTAATGACTTCTGTGAATAGCAACTAAAGCTTCACAAGGACACTGTGTTCGCTCACAAGGATCCTTTGTGCTACTTGTTTGCATATTAAGTAGCAAACAAAATGATGGTAACTTTGAATTTTCATTATCATCAGTCAGTCTTTAGCATAGGCTAACAATTGCAGACTACTGTAGCCCACAGAGTTTCCTTATTGTAGGTTACAATTACTTTATTGTAGCTTAAAATACATGTTAGGGAGATATAAAGAAATATACCTAGCTCCCTGGAGATAATAATTTTTTTTTTTTTATCGGTACCAGGGATCGAACTCATGACTGCCTGCTTTCAAGGCAGGCGCTTATGCCGCTGAGCTAAATCCCCAGCCCCTGGAGATAATAATTTTAAAGATCCATTAGATTGACCACCTTGCTATGCTATCATGATGTTTTCAATTTAGGGCATTTTTTTCCATCATGCTACTGCCGTTTTCAAACTCCTATGTGGCTTTCAGTTTGTTCAAAAGCTGAAGTTAATTTCCTGATACTGGATGGTAATGGTCTCAAGGTTCTGGTTTATTTTTAATAAAAGGTCCTATTTTCCAGTCTACCATATTCCAAATCTAATTACTTTTGCCTCTTAGTTTTCATATTTGACATTACTTCTCTTTAAAAATCCCCAATCTATCTTGTTATGCCAATTGACATTTTCTTCACATTAAAAGCCAAGGAGAATTGCCCTTTAAGACACGATTGACACGATTGTAAATGTTTTTCACTTATCAATATAAATATTCCCCTGATCATAGTACAGTACTGTAGTTTTCAACCTCTACTGAATCACCCTTGCAGTACCAGCACCACATGCTAATCCAGTTTTGTCAGAAAGTCTGGGGCTTGGTCTTAGGGGAGAATGCCTGCTTGTGTTCCGCTAGATGACTTTATACAGCAAAAAGCGCGATAACCATTGCCTCAAATTGTTTCTCAAATTTTACTGTGCATTAAAAACTAAGGGTGGAGACCACTGGGCAAATACTCTTTCTGGCTTCATGATAGTTACAAATTTTATCTTTCCCAGTTTTTGTATTCTAAAAAACATAGGCGTTTAAAAATATCACTGAAGTCTTTAATTTTCCTAAAATAAAAAAAATGACCTCTTTCTTTTTCTTTTAGCCTTTATGTTGAGTTACAAAATAAACCAAGGATTTTCCTTTATGTGATGACTTTTAGAGGTGCCAAGCCAGAAGTAATGTTATACTGCTTCTCTGTTGTATTACCTTAGGGAGAAAACAGTGCCATATTTGGTTCTAGGCAAACACAGAAAATTTCTGACATATTTCTAAAGTTCTCTGGCTAGAATGTTAGGTCAAACCTAGGGAAGCAGAGTCATCATCACACTGGCAGTACCTTAAAATTTAGCTCTGAATGATTAGCTCATTAATCTATTAATAACACATACCTATTGATTTACTGTGTTGTTTACTTTTCTCTCATTGCTGAGACAAAATACCCAACACCACAAATTAAGGTAGAAAGGTTTATTTATCTTATAGTTTGTGGAGGTTTCAGTCAATAAGAAGCTGGCTCCAAAGCAGGGTAGTGTGATGAGGGACCACATTTCAAGGGGAAAGAAGAAAGCAAAAGAAGCAAGAGCAAAAGGGGTGTGTAGCGGGGAGCAATCCTCTTTTTCTCTCTTATGTTGTATGCAGCCTATCTGCCCACAACATCTCTATGCCTTCCTCTTACACAAGATGAGGTTGTTTACAAAGTAAGGACCCCGGTTCCAGTTGCTTAAACATCTAAACTTCTGAAGTTGACCCAGTGAACAGCTTTGTCAAAAGAAATGTGCCAATGCTTCACTCATAGTGTTCCGTGATAGCTCTAGATGTCTGACCTAACAGAAGTAGCACATGCTGGCATGCAGAGTACAATTAGCAGAAACTTCAGTGTCTGGATATCTGGAAGAATAACAGGACATGCCCATTGCCTGTGGTATCCAGTAACTGTAGGCACTTATATGGATACAGAAGTTAACACATGCAGACTCTCAGGTATAAATGAGTGTGATTTGTGCTGGGAAGTGGAGGACTCTCATAAATATAGGATGAGAAACCATGGAAATCTACTTTTATTTACCTTTAATATGATACCATTCAAACTTGTGGTGTACTGGAGCCTGAGGGATTTCTGCTAATTAGAAAACATTAATCTATTCAACATATTTGCAGTCAGCACTCTTTAAATGCTGTATGATTATTGTTAACACTATTACATATTAAGTTGTGAATAAATCATGGCTATTAAAGGCCACAGTTTAAGGACTCAGTCTTCTAATTTCAAAGAACCATGCTCTATATACCTTTCTTTTTGAATGTATACATTTTGTGTTTCTTGATTTATAAAAAACAGAATGTCTTTTATAGCCAGAATATATTTTGTAACTCTATAGTATTTACTTATATTAAATCAAGTGTTTCTCCTTTCTGTAGTGTCGGGGATCAAAGCCTGGGCCTTGTGAATGCTAGGCAAACATTCTACCACTGAGCTATACTGCCAACTCTTTAAATCAAGTTTGATTTTGTCTCTATTAACCAATAAAATGAGAAATATTCTCTTCCAGCATATTCTACATTTTTAAGTTTTGGTATATTTCTATATGACTATCAAGTTCTGTATAATGACTTCCAATTATCAAACCTATTCCTAACAGTAAGATAAATTTTCCAGGTTTCTGATATTTTGAAGTATAATCACTGTTTTACATAATTAATTGTATTTATTTCTTTTTTAGGTACTTGGAAGTGAACCCAGAAGTTATGCACTGAACTATACCTAATCCATTTTTACTTTTCATTTTGATACCAAGGTATTGCTAATTTGAGCAGTATAGCCTTAAACTTGTGATCCTCCAGTATTAGATTCTCAAGCAGCTGAAAAAAGACATACACCATCATCTAGCTCCATTTTTTAAAAAAATATTGTGATAATACATTTAACATGAGACCTAGTGTATTAATAGATTATTTAAAGTAGGATATAGTAGTTTATCTAAAGGCAAAATGTTGTACAGCCTATATGTACAACTTAGTCATCTTTGGCAATTTTTTTGTACCACGAATTGAACTCAAGACCATGTGTTTTCCAGGCAGGCATTAGTGCCACTGAGCTATATCCCCAGCCAAATTACTCATCTTGCTTAACTGAAATTCTATACAGACTGATTGACAACTTTCCATTTCTCCCTTCATCAAGACCCTGGCATGCAGAAACCTATTATTTCCTTCATAAGTTTACCTATTTTAGATATGTTCATTAGAATCATACAATATTTTTCTTTGTGATTGGCTTATTTTACTTAACATATTATCCTCAAGGACATTATTAAACATGGCAAGATTTCTTTTTTATATTTGAAGGTAATATATATATATATATATATATATATATATATATACATGTATATATGTCTTATTTACTTTTTACTCATCGCTGAGACAAAATATCTGATGCCTAAAGTAGGGAAAGGAAAGGTTTATTTTTTACAGTTTTTGGAGGTTTCAGTCCATACTCAGTTGGCTCCAAGGCAGGGTGGCATGGCGGGGCTGCAGTTCATGGCGGCTGAAAACCGCAAGCAGGAACTGGCAAGAGAGACAGAGAGAGCGAGAGAGACACCTTCTTCCTGCCATTACATCACATCCAGGCCCCACCCCCTAGGAGGGTGTAGCACTGACACCATCAATCCAAGCACTAGACAATGAACCAATCACAAAAGCACAATGCAAAGGCATGAGGCTTGGGGGCCACTGACATAACCATGATATATATATATATATATATATATATATATATATATATATATATATATATATGTCATATTTTTATCCATTCATCCATTGATAAATGTTTTAGTTGTTTACACATTTTGACTCTTGCAGTTAGCACTGCAATAAATATGGAAGTGCTAGTAACTCTTTTAGATCTTGACTTCAATTATCATCTATACCTGTAAGTTAGACTTCTAGATCATACTGTGATTCTTCCTGTCATTCCTCAGATTGCCTTTTGGCCCTGTTAATTGTTTCCTTTGCAGTCTAATTTTTTAGTTTGATATGGCCCATCTTTATTTTTGCTTTTACTACTTTTGTTTTTGATATGCTATCCATAAAATCATTTCTAAGATTGATTTCATGAATATTTTCTCCCATTTTCTTTAAGAAGTTTTATAGTTTTGATTCTTACCTTTAAATGTTTAATCCATTTTGAGTTAACTATTATGTAGATTGTAAGATATGCATGCAACTTAATTCTTTTGGATATGGCCAAACAATTTTTCCAAAACCATTTATTGAAGTGACTCTCTTCAGTATCTAGTCTTCATAGCCTTGTTGAAGATCAGCTGACAATATAGGTATCAGTTTATTTCTGGGCTCTCTGTTCTCTTCTACTGAACTATATTTCTGTCTTTATGCCAGTAGTATACCATTTTAATTACTGTAACTTTGTAATATACATTTAAATTAAGAAACATGGTGTCTCCAGCTTTGTTCTTCTTTGTCAGGATTGTTCAACACGTTGAGGTCTCTTGTAATTCCATAAGGATTTTAAGATTGTTTTTCTATTTCTATAGAAATACCGTTGGGATTTTGATAGGGATTACATTGAAGCTTTTAGAAAAATCCAAGAGCAAGAGATAACACTCATAACTATATATGTGCCAAATACCAGTACATTCAACTGTATAAAACAAATATTAATGGATATAAGACATCAGATAATCACTAGTGCGATTGTAATGTGGGACCTCAATACCCCCATTGTCACAAACATAAATATGAAATATTAGAGCTGATCCAAACCTTTGAACAAACAGACTTAGTAAATATCTACAGAATTTTATACCCCACAGCATCAGAAAATTCATCTGTGCATGATACTTTCTTCACAATGGGTCACATCCTAACCCATAGAATGTGCATAAATAAATCTAAAGGAATTGAAATTATCTCATTCAAATTATCACACCATAGTGCAATACAATTGGAAATGAATAGAAAAGAAATCACAAGAACTGCATAAACACACGAACATTAAGTAACACCATTGTGAACAACCAATGGGTCATCGATGAAATTACAGGAAAAATTAGACAGTTTCTACAATTAAAGGATAATGATAATACACTATACTAGAATATATAGCATGCAATTAAAATAGTCTCATGAGGGAAATTTATACTAGTGAATTCCCACATTAGAAAAACAGAGTGAGTTCAAATAAATACCAAAATTCTGCAAGTCAAGATAAAGAAGGACAAATTAAAACCAAATCACATAGAGGGATGAAATTATAATATCAGAGCAGAAATTTATGCTATTGACATAAAAATAAAATACAAAGAATCAATAAATCAAAGAGTTGGTGCAATCAAGTAGACAAACCCTAGCAAAACTTATGAAAAAATTAAAGACTCAAATTCATGCAATTAGAAATGAAAAGGGTAAGATGATAATAGATCCTGCAGAAATGCAGAAGATCATCAGTATCTATTTTGAGAACATGTACTCTAATAAGACAGAAAACACAGAAGAAATGGAGAGATTTCCAGATATGTAATTACCAAAGCTGAATCAAGAAGATATAAAAATTCTAATTCAGTATTAGTTAATGAAATTGAAGACGTAATTAAAAACTGTATCTAAATAAGAAGAAAGGGGAGGGGAATTGGGAAAAAAGAAGAATCAAGATATATACATGTACAAATTCCCTGTAATGAATGTTCTCATAATTTGAATCTAAAATATACCAATAAAATTAATTAAAATATTAATATAATTGTAAAATAAACCATCAGAAAGCTATTACATAAAATTCAGTGGCATTAACATAATTTACACTGTTATGCAATACACTGTCTCTATTTTGTGCCAGAAATTTTTCATTGTTTCAAAAGGAAACCCTGTACCCATTAGTGTAAGAAACTGGGTACACCATGGTTTGGTCAATATATATTTAGAATTGTTATCTCTTCCTGTTGAATAGTTCTTTTGACCAATACACAGTGTCATTCTTTGCTTCTTTTGATCAGCTTTGCTTTGAAGTTTACTTTTTTTAAAAGAAAATAGCTACTACTCGTTACTGGGTTTCCATTTCGAGGAATATTGTTTTCCATGATTTTATATTTTTATTTTAAAGAGATTAAAAGAAAATAAAACAGTAAAAACAAAAACAGAACAATAAAATGATATAGGATTTCAAAACAAGATGATAGGGATTTACAATGGTCAGTATGTTTATCTTGTCTTTAAATTTCTTCTAGAATTCATCTGTGAATTCATCAGACCCTAATGAATTTTTCTGGTAAGTTTTAAATTATATTTTCAATCTCATTAATTGATATTAGTTTATTCAAAAATTCTATATATTCTTGATCCTGCTTTGGTTGTTCATATGTTTCTAGAAATCTGTCTATTTCTTCTGTGTTTTGATCCTATGAGAGTAAAAGTTTTCAAAGTAGATATGATGATCTGTATTTCCACAGGATCTATAGTGATTTCACCCTTTTCATTGCCTATTGTATGAATTTGCATTTTTTCTTTCCTTTTTCTTTTTTTTGATAAAGTTGGATAGGTATTTATCCATTTTATTTAATCTTTCAAAGAACTGGCTCTGTGATCTATTAATTATTTAAATTGGTTTCCTAATCTAAATTCTGTTCATTTCTGTTCTGACATTTATGATTTCTTTCTTTCTTTGGGCTTTGGGATTGACTTGTTTTTCTTTGTCTAAAAGTTTGAGGTACAGCATTAGGTTGTTTATTAGTGCTCATTCTGTTTTCTTTATGAGATAATTCAACACTATATATTTCCCTCTGCGGATTGCTTTCATTGTGTCCTTTAGATTCCAGGAAGTTGTATTTGCATTTTCTTTGATTTTGTATATTGTTTAATTTCAACTTTATTTTCCTCTGTGATCTATTTGCTGTTCAACAGGGTGCTATTTAATTTCCATGTGTTAATGAAGCTTTTGCAATTTCTTTTGTCATTAATTTTCAATCTCATTGCCCTATGATCAGATCATATATAGGAGATTATTTCAGTTCCTTTGCATTTATTGAAGCATGTTCTGTGAGATACTATATAGTATATTTTAGAGAATATATCATTTGCAGCTGAAAAAAGTGTGTGTTCTGATGTTGTTGGGTGGAACACTCTATGCATGTCTACTATGTCTGCTTGTTCACAAGTTTGATTCAGTTCTTTTATTTCTTGGCTGATATTTTTCTCTACTTGATCTGTCTCTTTGTGACATTGGGGTGTTATGATCTCTCATTATATTTGTGTTATTGCTTATTTGATTTTTCATATCTATTAATAGTTTTCTTATATAATTGAGTGCACCAATATTTGATGCACATATATTTATGATTAGTATCTCTTCTTCTTGAATTTTTCCCCTAACAAATATATAGTGACCTTCTTTATCCATTTTGATCATTCTTGGCTTGAAGTTCACATTGTGTGTAAGCAGAATAGCTACCCCTGCTTTTTTCTGGGTTTCTGTCACTTGGAGTATTGTTTCCCATCCTTTGTCTTTCAGTCTGTGAATTTCCATTTAAGTTAAATGTCTTTCTTGTTTACAGTATATTGTGAGATATTGTTTCTTGATCCACTCTGCCAGTCTGTTCATTTTGATTGTTGAATTGAGACCATTTTCATTAATGGTTATAACTGATACCTATCAACCTTGTCCTTGTCATCTTATCTTTTTGCTGTTGGTTCCCTACTGTTTCTATCTTTTTTAATTGCATATCCTGCTTTCTGGTTTTTTTCTTGGAATTGTGGTCATTTTTTTTCTCTTTCTAAAATATATTTCAGTACTCTTTTTAGGGTTGGTTGGGTAGTCATGAAGTTCCTCACTTGTTCTTTGTCCTGAAAGTATCTTATTTCTCCATTGATTTTGAAAGATAGTTTTTCATGGTACATCAATCTAGGTTGGAAGTTTTTTCTTTTAGTACTGGAAATATTGCACTACATGCTCTTCCTGACTTGATGGTTTGTGTTGAAAAGTCTGCCATAAATCTGATAGGCTTTCCTTTATAGGTCATCTATTTCTTTTTTCTAGTGTCTTTTAATATTGTATTCTTATGCTGTAAGTTTGAGATCTTGATTGTTATATCTCAAGTTGTAAATTTATTTTGATTATGGCTAATTGGAGTTCTATATGCCTCGGTTATCTGCATATCAGTTACTTTTCCTATATTTGGCAAATTTTCTGCTTTTACTTCTGCAGAGACTTTAATGTCATTTGTATTGTCGCCTTTTTAATTGACACCTATCAATTTTGTGGTTTTTTTCTTTGTATCATCTTGTGGCTGATTAATTTTTATTTCCTGATTCCTTTTTATTTCTAGGAGACTTTCCTTTCAGGATCACTAACCACGATCTTGTATTTAGGTTCTAAGAATCTGTCTTCAGTTTCATTTGTGTTTTTGCCAGCTTTCAAATGAATTTTTTTTCACATATTCTAATTGCTTCCTGTTTTGTTCATTCAAGTTTTCCATCATTTTCCTAAGTGCCTCTATTTTTTTAAATATATGTCTTCTTTGGATATACTCACCAATTCTGTCATTATGCTTATCATTTCTGTTTTTACCTGAGAGATCATTTCTGATTTGATTTTCTTAACAGCTTCCTGGAGTTGTTTCTTTAATTCCATTGCTATCATTTCAGAAATTTCATGTTGGCATTTTCTATTTTTGTCCTTGTCGATGTCTCCTGGTCTTTGTTGATATGGACTGGCAGTTTGAGATTGCATTTTGTTCCTTTATTTTGGTATTTTCCTGTGTTTCTTCAGGTCAACCAGATGTGAGGCCCTAGCTGCTTCTCATTTGGGTGAGCCATCATAAGTGGGCCTCACTGAGGGTTATTGATGTCTGTGGGTCTTTGAGTACAGATTTTCAGTCCTGAGTTTCTCAGATATGTTTCCCAGTTGTGGGTGGGTAACTGGGTGCAGACTCCAAATGCCCATGGGACTCAGAGTTGGTTCCTGGGTGTCAGTCGGTTACTGGGTGCAGACTCTCAGTTCCTTTAGGCCTTACTGAGGGTTCCTTGATGACTTTAGTCACTGGTTGCAGACTTCAAGTCCCCACAGGCCTCATCAAGTGTTCCTGGTAAATGGCCATGGACACTCAGTCCCTACAGGTCTCACTGAGGGTTCCTGGATGACTGTGGGTCACTATGAGTGGAGTCTCATTCCCTGTGAGCCTCAGAGATGGTTCCTGGGTCCATCCTTTGATTTGTTAGTCTATAAATTTCTTTTTCTGTTAAATGTGTATCTAGTTTATAGCATACTAATGGATTTTGTTTCTTGATCCTTTCTTCTAATTTGTATATTTTGATTGGTGAATTGTGTCCATTAACATAGATAGATACAAGTTATATTCATTTGTTCCTGTCATTGTATTATTTTTTTGTTGCTGTTTTGTTTTGTGTTCCCACTACTTAATTGGTAGCCCTGGTAGATATATTCAATTTATTGGACCTTTCGGCATTTCTGCTTTCATTGTCTGCTTTTAGGATACCCTTTAGAATTTGTTTGTAGTGATGGTTTAGTGATCATGAATTTCTTTAGTTGTCTTTGAATTTTGAAGGTGGCTGTTTTGGGTGTGTGACTATAGATTAAGTGTGCAATATTTGGATTAGAGGTGTAGATAACAGAAGCCATCAATCAATGGGTATGGGTGATACCAATCAATAGGCTTGCATCTAGGTGGTATATAAAGAGACAGAAAGAAAGCAGGCTTGCTGATGCAGCTGCTTAGTGATTTTTTGCCTTCCTGCCACATTCTGGGCTGCTTTTCTGTAATGACCCTCTGCTATGCTACTCTGCCTTAACGCCAGCTAACAATGGGTTGATGCCTCTGTAACCTGTGAGCTAAATAAGCCTTTAATTCTGTAACTTGTGAGCATCAGGTATATTGTCTCAGTAATGAAAAAATAACTAAGATACCAGGTTTTCTCTATCCCTGCTGGGTTTCTGGTGCATCATAAAGGCAAATTTGTGTCACCAATATTATATGTTTTATTCACGAAAAATATTTCTGGTACTCCAAACTTTTGACTATAATTTTGAGGAATTTAGCTTATTACATTTCATTATGTCTTCTCAGTGCTCTCTTCATACTTGTTAGGGCACTCAATAAGTGTCTAATTCTCAAAGAGGTATTAATTCAACCCTGCTTCAGCATTAGTCCTAGTGCTTCAGATTAGCTCAGTCTCTATTTAATGTTTAGAAGTAATCTAATCGGCACCCATTTCCTGGAACTATTTCTTATGGATATTGGTTTTATCTTCAGGCAATATATCTTTCCATTTGTATCTCCTCTTCAAATTCATGGACTGTGTTATTCAAAAATCTCATAGACTCCACACAGCAGACAGCCAACTCAAACTGACCTGAAAATGGAGGGCAATTCTTTATATGTATATTGTGGAAATTCTGAAAGAGTTCAGTTTCCAGGGTTTTTATTCATCTTACCATTGATTTTATCTATGCCTTCTTTGTTCCTTAAGCAGGTTTTATTAATTTGTTGCCTGATCAATGACACTACCCAAAGTACTAATGTGATTAACTAGTTTGCTTTTCTTTGATTAACTATGGTAAAAATCCTAGTTAATATTAATTGGCTTAGCTTGACTCATATGTCAGTCTTGAATTAAGCAAGGAAACGTAAGCCTGTTATTCTTTTCTACCCTAAGACAGAAAATTGTATCATCTCCATTCAGACTACATGGAACTAAGGAAAGAAAGGAACAAAGAAAAATTGAAATAGTCATTTATAAAAAGGGAACAGGATATTTATCATATAAAACAGCAACACTTTAATATTTTCAGTATATGTTTATTGCCTCACTACTTCATCTATAATTTAAGTTCTTCAGCCAAACTTCACTTAATGTAGTATTGTTGATATCCTTCATTAACAGAGGGAGTACACACTAACAACAAATATTATTTGTTTTAATAATTAGAACAATCCCAAGTAACATTTTTAAATCATTTTGTACATGAAAGACTGTGAATAAAGTGTTACCATCAGGCCTGGGCTAATACATGACTGACAATGACCTTGAGCTCTTCAGGGTAGTTTCCTTGGAAACAGTAAAGATAAATAGGAAATATTATGTCTGCCTTCCTTGTGTACAGCTGTGTTGGTATTGATGGAGTTTTGTCTTGGCATGCGAGGCTCTGGCCTATGTGTCTAGGTCAGTATAAATGATTGTGCATCCTATGTGTCAAACTAACCCATCAGTGCCTTGCTGTTTATACCCCAATAAGGGGGATAGTGAAAATAATTTGTGTACAAATATTCTTTGTTGAATGACATACCGGTTTAATGACTATTGGGTTTTAACAATCAAGGTGCACTATTTGGTCTTATGACCCACTGCTCCTACTTATGACCTGTCTATTTTGTTATAGTTTGGTACAACTTGTTTTTAGAGCTGCAGTGTCTTTTTCTGTACAATTCACCTGGTTTATACAATTGTATAATTTTTCCTGATTGTACTGTACATAATAATGTATATTATATGTACTATAATAATGTAGTTTTAGGTTCTGTTGTATATTATAGTGCTGCATGTAAGAGTTATACACAAAAAACCAAAGTTATCAGATTTAGTTTTTTTCACCATCTGTTGTGAATATTGTATTGTACATACTAAATACAATTCCTCATTTAACAATGAAGTCTCAAAAATGGATTTCCTTCATTAAGCATTGGACACATGCTGGACCTGCCAGTGAGATACTAATGATACACAGGCCTCATTTTCTAACTTATTCCATAAAACTTTGTAAATGGAACATGAGATTCAAACTAATTCTTTTAGGAGTCATGCTATTAAGGCCACAATTAAAGCTACAATCAAACCCATAAATATAATTATATTATATATACAAACATGTCTTAAACTTTACCTACATCTTACTTATTGTTTATCAATTAGTTTTGTTTAATTTGGTATTGTTTGAAGACTTCCAGATAAAGGCATAAAGCCTGTTTCACATATGATCTGTCAAAATTTAGAAAGTTGCTCTGTCTTTCTGACAGTATTAAAAAGTTTGTTCCTTTCTTTTTAACATCTTTCTTATAAGTTTTTTCTCTTGACTGAGATTTCCACCCACAAAGGATTAACTAAATCCTTTGTGAGGCACTTTTCTTAATACCTATGAAAGCTTTGTATTCTCTGTCTTCCTAATTGGAAACCATCCACATGGAAGTTTTGAAGATTGAATATTTTAATGGTGAGCTCTTTTTTTTAAAGTGTATGACTTTGCTGATATAGGTAATTGCTTTTTCAGGCACAGATGATTGGAGAAGCAAGCAGCAGATATAACTGTCAACCTATGAAAATTGTTCCTTTAGTTAATATTCATATTGTATCTAATGAATTATAAATGTATATTGCAATTAAGGTAAAGTGTTGCTACAACCTTGGTATATAAAGATTAAATCATATTTAAATAAGATTTATCAAAATTCAGGGGTCTAAATCATAGGACTAAAAATATATGCTTGTTCAATTTAAGCTTATGACGCATAGACCACACCATAAAGCGAGCAAATGGTAAATAGCCTGCACTGTTTTTCACATTAGAATGGTCACAGGACAAGAAGAATTTATTAAAATTTATTAAAAATGTAGAAATACACCTATTTACAGATATTGAGAAATGCAATTTTAACCCTTTCCTAAGTAATTAGCAAGATACAGCCTGTGTTCATTCTTCTTGGGTTGCATGTTTTTGATAGTCTGGAAGATACTAAACCATGATAATGATGCTGCCAGATAAATTCTAGACAGAATATGAATTCAAGAAGCAACTACATATTTGCAATATTAACGACAAATTTTAGAAAGACTATTAGAATATTTAGATTTTTATTTGAACTTCAACGAAAATATTTACAATAATAGAAAGGGTGCTCTTTAACTCATAAAACTTTCACTGATGAATTGTTAGTACCGGGGAATTATTCCTGTTCTTATAAGCTGATTTTGCAGCCTAGAATTGATCCAGCAGGCGTATTTTGATGACCATTTCAGCATTTTGTTTTGTAGTGCAAGATTCAAAAATGCTTTGAAAGTATTTTTTCTATTACTATTTCACATTCAATTATATTTTTTGGAATACATTACTTAAACAGAAAAACTTGATATTCAAAATACAATTAATGCATATAAGCATTATTATTACTATTATCATTATCAGCAGGGGAAAAAAGCAAAATATTTATTTAGATACAGTTTGTTAGTGTCATACACTTATGGTAAGTAGTGTAATGGAGAAATTATGTACTATGGGCTACTTGGGTTCAAATTCCAGCACTGAAAGTACCTGTGTGTGATGTTAGGCAAATTACTTAGTGATGATTTTCTTATCTATAACATAGAGAGAAAAAAAACTCCTACCTTATCATATTGTTTTAAGTAGTCAATAAATCTTAACATTATGGAATAATGTGATATTTTCTTTTTGTTCTGTATTTTTACAAGTCAATCTTTGAAATTCAACAAGTCAAACAAGCAAAGGTTTAGTTTTCATCAGATTAGATTTCCTAATATGTCATATCAGTTTTATTACACTGTATTTCTTCTTTTGTTTTCAAAGTAAGACAATTTGTCTGACTCCATTTTGATTTGGAACAACATAAATGTGTAATATTTATATTGCAAAATATTCAGAAACCTGTTTACATTTAATATGATTTATTAATTTATTTATTCATTAGCAAAACGTTATAGTGAAACATGCCAATTTTCTGAGACATGAAAAGAGAAATATCTGGAACCTTTTTATCTAGTAGGGGAGAAAAGAAAATTAGGCACATCATTACTGAAAAATATTTTACAAATGATAAACTCTTTCTTCACAACAGGTTGGAGACTTTATGACTCATTTGGGGCATGGAGGTATATTCACATCTCAGGGTACTGGGATCAATTTTACATGAGTGTGAGATTTTGAAGTCAGTACACAAGATATCAGTTGAAGTCAAATTTAACTTTGATCATTGTTAGTATTGAAGGAATTGTGTTTTTCCTGGAAATTCTATCTCACAGAAACCTTTTCCTCTAGTTTTAGAAGAGCATTCTTTTTTTTTCAGTTCACCAACAGACCAAGCAGTTGGCTTTTATTTATTTGTTTGTTTGTTTTTAGTTGGCTTATATTTAAAAGTCAGACTAAATGAAAACAGGCATATTTAAAATTGGACTTCTTCTCAAACAGCAAGAAGTTTAAACGGATGGTAGAATCCATAGATAAGGGAGATTAAAGCTGGGGCAGATTTATAGTACCTACTGATCCCTAATTTTGTGGCACATTTCAGTTAATATACTAACAATACCTAGTATGATCATAGTATTTTCTGTCTGTCTGTCTCTCTCTGTCTTTCTCTCTCTTTCTCCCTCCCTCTCTCTCTCTCTCTCTCGCTCTCACTCTCTCTCTCTCTTGCATTCTTCTCAGTTGCCCTAAGTGAATATAGTTGAATGATTTCAAGTTAAGTGCATATTTGTTTTATTCCAGTAGTGTAATTTAAAGGACAAATATACATAGCATGGAAGAAATGTGTAGGACTGTACTCAGAAAATATAGTAAATATTTCCGTGTTAAAATTTTATTAAAGAAGTCACATTTCCATTAATTCCCCTCAAAGTACTCATACTTCTCTACACTCCAAACATACATAATGTAATGTTTTGTCACTTTCTGAAATAATTCTTTAAATCCTCTTCTGTGAATGTATTTAGTTACATTGTCAGAGCTACATCAATGTCCTGAATCAATTCCAAATATAAACCTTTCATGGACATTTTGACTTTGGAGAAGAGACACGTTTTGCCTAGGGTTGCAATAAAAAGTTGATCAACAAGGAGTATGTGTGTCAAAAACTGCTATGAATGGTTAAGTAAGATCTATTGCAGTAAAAACACATTGCCATTAATCTGCCCAAATACTCTTTCTTGCTTCAAACACACTTATCACATTATTCTTGGCTATATATCTTTTACTTTAATAAATCTTTATAAAATTGAATCAGTCATGTGTTTCCCCATCATATCTTGGAGCATACTGAAGGATTCAACCCAATGTAGTGCCCCAACATCCAAATCTCTTTGCCATGTTTTATATACATGAGTCATAACTTATTGTTGGACATTTTGCCTTATATGGAAAGAAAACCCCTAAAATGTAAACCGGTTTAAATATTAATCACTTCTTCCCTTTCATCATGATTCCCTGAAACTCTAACTGCAATACAGAAGGAAGAGGCCTTAAGTCTTTTGAGAAGCCTAAAGCTAGAAACCCAGTTAATTTTACCTCATGAAAGAGGATTCTAATATAAAAATTATCTTTAATTTGCTTTATTTGGGCATTTTGGGGGGAATTATGCTACAGACAGATATTGACTGACAGAAACCATTCTTTCCCAAGTATATACTTACTCATCACGTATTTGTGAGATTTAGACACTTTATTTTAGCAATTTAAATTAATCCTTTAAAGCCTCAATAGAGAATGTGCTGAGTAGACATCTTTCTACACATGAGCCTTGATCTTTTTTCATTTCTAAATTACTTAGGGTATTTGAGGAAAAAATGATGACAACCACAATTATTTGGTGGAAAATACATGAATTCTAATAGATTCATTGTTCACTTACTATAAGTGACAGCTGAAATTTCATGTTTAGTCTACAAAGGTAAATTATTCATATCTAGATAATCCTGTACCATTGTTTCAACTTTTCTGTCTGCACATGTCAAAATACTGAAAAGTACAATTTCAGGCTTACAAAAGCAGGGCCTTTTATATATTTCTTTCCATAACTATTAGTTGATAATCTGGTATATGTACTTGAATAAATTTGAATTCAATGTGGTATCCACTTTTTAAAATTGTGTTGAAATTTTATTATTTGAGATTGATTTTACATCTTAATGGGCTACTTTACGATAACTTGATATATGTATATAATGTGTAACAATAAAATTAGGCTTATACACATTTATAGCTCTTCAATATTAAGCATTTCATGTGCTGGGAATTTTGTATTTTTCTATTTTACAATATAGTTTTACTTTACCACAAAGCCACAGTGATAAAACCAGCATGGTACTGGCAAAGAAATAGGCCTGAGGACCAATGGAACAGATTTGAAGACACAAGTATAAGTACAAAGACACTCAGCCACCTGATATTTGACAAAGAGGCTAAACAATTTCACTGGAAGAAGGATAGCCTCTTTAATAAATGGTGTTGGAAAAATTGGCTCTCCACATGCAGAAGACTGAAACTAGATCCATGCCTATCACCATGCACAAAACTAAAGTCTACATGGATCAAAGACCTAAACATTAAAACAGAAACACTAAATCTACTGGAAGATAGGGTAGGTAGAAATCTTGGAGACATATGGGTAGGCAGAGAATTCATGAACAAAACGCAAACTGCACGGGGAACGCTTCAGAGAATCAACAACTGGGATCCCATATTGCTGAAAAGTTTCTGTACTTTAAAAGAAATGACAGCTGAGTGAAAAGAAAACCCACAGAATGGGAAAGAATTCTAGCTAGAAACCCCTCAGACAAAGGACTTATATCAAGAACATATAAAGAATTGAAAAACATCAAGTCCCAAAATGGGCATCTGAGATGAACACACAGTTCTCAGATAAAGATATACAAATGGCAAATAAATATATGAAGAAATGTTCACCATCACTGGTCATTCGAGAAATACAAATTAAAACAACATTGAGATATCATCTCACACCAGAAAGAATAGCTGCCATCAAGAAATCAACTGATAACAAATGTTGGCGAGGCTGAGGGGAAGAAGGAACACTGCTCCACTGTTGGTGGGAGTGTAGACTGGTGCAACCACTATGGAAATCAGTATGGAGAATTCTCAGAAGACTGGGAGTGGAAGCTCCATTCAACCCAGCAATTCCCCTTCTGGGTATTTTCCCAGAAAATCTGAAAAGGTCATATAACAGTGATATATGAGCACCCATGTTCATAGCAGCACAATTTGTAATAGCTAAATCTTGGAAACAACCAAGATGCCCATCAACCCCAGAGTGGATGAAAAAGATGTGGTATTTTTATACAATGGAATATTACTCAACTGTGAACATGGATGATCTTGAGGCCTTCATAGGGAAATGGAGTCAACTTGAGACTATCCTCATCAGTGAAATAAATAAGAACCATATTTATAAATATCACATTGTGTCTCTAGTGTAAAAAGTAATAAGAACTGTAGGAGTAATAAAACCCAAAATGTGTAATTGCTACTGTAAAAAAGAGAGGAAAAGATAGTGCTCTAAAGGATATAATTGCATGTATGTTTAAGTGTAAAGTGAATGACCATATTACTGTTTTTGTTAGATCCTGGAGCAGAACTGTTAACAGTCTCATTG